>JAYJMB010036245.1:0-80867 GCA_036873735.1 Pouteria campechiana
TGTTTCTCAATTTACAATATGAAAATTTTATGAATTTGCAAAACAGCCCCTTACTTTGCATATTTGACTTTCAATCGTTAAATCCTCATACATGCTTCATTCTAATCAAGTTTCTCAACAGTTCTACTTCATGATTGGCATGATTAAACACATTAATCATCAATAATTATTCACAACATTTTCCACATTATCTCTATAAAATAAACAGCCCCTAATTTCATGATTTTCAATTTAATCTTCATGACAATGTAATTTCATATCAATCTTATTATGTACAAACATAAATCATTATTAATTTCATGGATTATATTCATCACATCTTCAACTATGTAAATAACACTAAATTTCACATATTTCATGAAATTAATTATGGCTTTTTATTCTAATACTATTTCCCCATAATTTTACATGAATTTCTCATTCAAAACATCTCAATTCAACCCCTTTTTCCAGGGTCCAATATTACCTACGAATTTCACAATGAAATTGCATAATTTTCTAATCAAATTCTCCCACAACATATATACTTTATTAATCATTATTTACCATATCAAAATAAATCAAAACAATGGAATTAAACTCAACTTTTTGACTTGGAAGAATCAACAATATTGCTATCCACTTCCATCCAATTTTGCCCACTTGATTTTGATGAATACTTTATGAAAATACCAACGATTTTCACAATTAAATTGCATAATTTTCTAATCAAATTCTCCCACATCATATAGAATTTATTAATCATGATTTACCATATCAAAATAAATCAAAATAATGGAATTACACTCACTTTTTTGACTTGGAAGAATCAATAATATTGTTGTCCACTTCCAACCAGTTTTGCCCACTTGATTTTGATGAATACGTGATGAAAAACTTGTTGTAACCTTGCTACCTTTTTGGATTGATTGGAGGGAATTTTTTTTGGAGAATTTGGGGAATGAATTCATGTTGAGATGGGGAGAAGAGGTTGTTGGTGTGAATCTATGGGAGAGAATAATTAGGGTGGACCTTGCACACCTATTAATTAGGGAATTGAGAATCTTCATTTGACGTATATCCTCAAATTAGAAATTCAGATTGTGTCCAAGTTGTGCTCATTCAATGATGCACAACTCAAATTAGAAATCAGTAATTGCATCCATACTTCTCAATTCGCTACATATATTATGTTTGGAATTAAATCACATCATAAAATTTGTTTACCTCTCAAAAATTCTTTTATGATTTTGAACAACAACATCATGCTAAATATACCTCCATTCATATCTTAATTAAGCATCAATATATGGATATAATTTACATAATTTTTGCAATCAATATGGATCAATCATGGGCAGCAACTTGATCATTAATTAACATCTAAATTTCCATCACTAATTATCCCTCTTTGCACTACAATCAACTTGAAAATAATATATGATACATATAAAGGATTATTCACAAAATGTGGTAAACATAAAGGTAGTATCCTTTGTTTTTATATTTCTAATGAATCAAGAATCACTACATTCTGAGTTCATATGAAAACGTTATAGCCAAAACACTATAACTATCTCCAATTGAAGAGGCGACACTTTATGGGCCCTAGGAATCAAAATAAAAGATTAACTAGAAAAGTAGTCAACATCAAAGTTTTATCCAGTGAAATTATCTGAATAATGCAAAAAAAATACCCAATTATGAGTTTTTATGAGAAATTTATAGCTAAAATACAAAAACTACTCGAAAAGAATGAAAATTCCGGAGATCACATTAAATTTCATTCCCAAAATCATATTAAATTTCTTAAATTATATCATTAATCTTCATGTATGATCATAATGCTAATCACTCTTGATCATGTGTAAATTAAATAACAATTAGGCACCAAATTAATGCACTAAAATTCAATAATATATCTCTCATGTTTCATATAATAATTTGGCAACAATTTGATTAATTTTATCCACATCAATTGATGATTGATTTAACCTACTTTCCTAACAATCCTCATGATAGGAAAATACCATCGTAACTCAATCAATTTAATTGCTATCATCATCAAGTAAAAAAATATTTTGCTAACTCAATAATCCAAAGAAAAATAAAATTTACTTCAAATCCTGGGATGTCATAAACAAATTATAAATTGGGTTATCTAAAGAAGTTTTAACAGAGAAACAAGGGACTTTGGATAGGAGAAAGTGGTAGCACACAACTTTGGAAGAGAATTCTATAAGGGAACAAGAGGGAGATTTCAAGTTCTACAACATGAGTATTTTAAATATTATTTTTCTTATTTTTAGCACAACCTAAATTTCTTTCTCTAGGGCAAAGATGTAGCCCTCCTTGATATTCTTTGTTAAATAAGGATTATTGGCTGATTAATTCAATTTTATCTTATTTCATTCATTATACCGATTGTAATTATTTGATTTATTAAATTACTCGATCAACAATTTGGTAATTTAAATTGATTGTCAGAGCATGGTTAAGGTACACACCATATGCTAAACCATGAGCTCTCTTGAATGAAAGGATAGATAGGTATAGTACACACCTCATGCTAAACCAATCTATTTAGTTCATTAAAGTTATTTGGTCTTAATGGGTTTTCATTTCAATTACGCTACAAACTATAGGTAATTAGGATGAGTGAAAATACTTGATTTAAACTTGCACACCTAATGGTAATAATCATATATTAGTGAGAACAAACCCAAGATAATGAATTGATACCAACATCCCAATAATATAGGATATCTTTGAGTGGTGAAATTCGATCCCTATAAGTGGTCCTGATTACATTTTCACAAAGGAAGAAAACCTTAATTAAAAGGGAAAGAATAATGCATCTAAAGACCCAAAAATAAAATACACTCTCTCTCAAATAAATGTGTGTTGTCTTTGGGATCACCGAGCACATTGCAATGACTTAAAATTTAGTTGATTGCCTCAAACCAATGGGCGGAGAGGATGACACGACTCTAGATTGAGTTGCTAGACTCTTTGTTAGCCTAAAGAATGAGTGTTTGTGACCCAATTTGTATATCCCAAAAGGATACAAGACTAGGTGATCTTTATTATGTTTAAACCTGAAAGAGACTAAAAGAAAATAGGTAACTTAGGTTTTGCTCAGCTCTCTCACATTGCCCACAAGAAAATTAGGAAGAGTGGGCCAATTAGACTGGGTTTAGTTCGACTCTCTCAATTACCCAAGAGAAGCTTAGGAAGAGTGGGACTAGGTTGACTGAATTTAGCTCAGCTCTCTTGATTACTCATTAGAAGCTTAGGAAGAGTGGGATCAGGATGAGTAGATTTAGCTTGACTCTCTTAACGGCCCATGAGAAGCTTAGGAAGAGTGGAACTAAGATGACTAGATATGGCTCGACTCTCTCAATTGCCCATGAAAAGCTTAAGAAAAGTGGGACCAGGATGACTAGATGTAGCTCGACTCTCTCACTTGCCCATGAGAAGCTTAAGAAGAGTAGGACCAAGATGACTGGATTTAGCTTGGCTTTCTCAATTGCCCATGAGAGGTTGAGTAGTGAGACCAAGTTTATTGGGTTTAGCTCGACTCTCTCAATTGCCCACGAGAAGCTTAGGAAGAGTGGGGCCAGGATAATTGGATTTGGCTCGGCTCTCTCAGTTGCCCATGAGAAGCTTAGAAAGAGTGGGACAAGGTTGACTAAATTTAGCTCAGCTCTCTTGATTGCCCATGAGAAGCTTAAGAAAAGTGGAACCATGATGACTAGATGTAGCTTGGCTATCTCACTTGCCCATGAGAAGCTCAAAAAGAGTGGGACCAAGATGACTGGTTTTAGCTTGGCTCTCTAAATTGCCCATGAGAAGCTTAGGAGGAGTGAGACCAAGTTAACTGGGTTTAGCTCGACTCTCTCAATTGCCCTTGAGAAGCATAGGAAGAGTGAGACCAAGATAACTGGATTTAGCTTAGCTCTCTTAATTACACATGAGAAGCTTAGGAAGAGTAGGACCAAGTTGATTGGGCTTAGCTCAACTCTCTCAATTTTGCATGAGAAGTTTAGGAAGAGTGGGACTAGGATGATTGGATTTGGCTCGACCCTCTTAATTGCACATAAGAAGCTTAGGAAGAGTGGGATCAGGATGACCAGATTTAGCTCAACTCTCTCAATTGCCCATGAGAAGATTAAGAAGAGTGGGACTAGGTTGACTTGGTTTAACTAATTTGAAGTGATTTTTCTAAGGTTTGACTCGGTAAGTCATGACTTAGTGACTTGGTGAGTTACGACTCAGTGACTTGATCCTATACTTAGGTTGTTGGGTGATTAGGAGAGTGGTGTTTGCTAAGGTTTGACTCAGTAAGTAATGACTCAATGATTTGATGGGTCATGACTTAGTGACTCAGTCCTAAACTTAGGCTGTTGGGTGATTAAACAAGTGGCGTTTTTCAATATCCCGTGGAAAATCAAAAGCGGGCGATCTCTATCGTTTAACCTATGAGAGATCGTAAATCCAGGCCACGGGCAATATGCTCATGATGGTTGGACTGGGTTGATTGGTTGAGATTAAGCTTAATCATGATGAAATTAAGCTTAATTATAATTAGTCCTAATAATAGTGATTAACAATAATTAAGACTGTCGAGTTATCTTGTTTGGACAACTTAGAAGAGCTGGTGGGGTGCGTGCCATTATCTCCATGATCCGTAGGCCATGCCTCTACATGGGACCCATCCCCAAGACTTCACCATTAATGGAGGCAAGACACCCTTGAACTCATCAAGTATGAATGAAGAAGCTCATTTTCCAAGTTTGTGCTTAAAAGATTGACATCAAGACATAATCTAATTCTCAATCTCAGGCTTCAAAGAGCTCCTTTCCCAAGTCATCTTTCCCAAATAGTTGGGTTTAGATCTCCATTACTGAGGTTGTTCTCACCTTAGACTTGTCCAAAAACTCATTAATGGAGTGTTAGTTTTAACATATTGTAAGAGTCTAAGCCTTTAAAAACTTGAAGTTTATAAGCTTTTAGAGTTTAATGGTTGGAATCCTTGCTCTCCAATGGCTACCATGGACACATGCCTCCAAACCCATCATATCACAAGTGAGAAAACTCACTATGGACCATAAAAAAGCTTGGGTTTAACCCTTAGTTAGGCATGGCTACCATTAGAGAGCAACGAGGACTTGCCTCATGGGGAAGAAGACTCCTCTAGCTCCAAATGTTTCTCCTTGCTATTGTGTGAGGAAGAAGAAGGTTTTTTGGGAATTCATGCCTATTTATAGGCAAAGCTCAGTAATTTGGAAGCTGGCAGGGTTTAGCTTGATGATTAGAGGGGTAGCATTCAGCTTGAGCTTTTATGAATGCTGGCAAGGTTCAGCTTGAGCTTTTATGAATTCTATTAAACCTGGTATGGTTGGAACTAGCAAGGTTGGGGAATGCTAAACATTGTTGAAGAGCTAGCAAGGCTCAATTCTAAACACTGATGAATTCTAGACAAGGCTGGCAATGTTTAAATTGGCAAGGTTGGGGCATGCTAAACATTGATGAATTCTGAACAAGGCTAGTAGTGTTCAAACTGGTAAGGTTGGGGCATGATGAACATTGATGAAGAGCTGGCAGGGCTCAATGTTGAACACTAACAAATTTTAAACAAGTGTTGGCAATGTTCAGATTACTGAACATTGGCGAAAATGGTAGTGTTCAAGCTAGACAAGTGTTGGCATGTTCAACTTGCTGAACACTAATGGAAATGCTAGTGTCAAGCTGGACAAGTGTTAGCAATGTTCAATAATGTTGAACACTAATGGGAGATGCTAATGTTCAAGTTGGACAAGTGGAGTGTTCAACTTGCTGAACACTAATGAAAATGCTAGTGTTCAAGCTAGACAAGTGTTGGCAGTGTTCAACTTGCTAAACACTGATGCAAATGCTAGTATTCAAGCTAGAAAAGTGTAGGTAGTGTCCAACATGTTGAACACTAATGGGAGATGCTATTGTTCAAGCTGGATAAGTGCTTTGATGAACACTGACGGAAATGCTAGCAAGGCTCAACAAGAAATGAAGTGGGCAGAGCTCAAGAAGTATTGTGGGCAGAGCTTAACAACTTAGTGTAGTTAGAGCTCAACAAGTTGTGTAGGTGGAGCTCAACTTGATGATATGGGCAAAGCTCAATTGATGTTGCAGAAAGAGCTCAACAACTTAGTGCATCTAGAGCTCAACATATGGTGCAGGAAGTGTTCAAAAATGGTTGTTGTCCGTTAGTGTTCAACGTCTTTACAACATCATCAAAGTTCAACAACTTGCTGTCTTCAAGGTTAGACAACTTGCTTACCATCCTGTTTCAACAACCTCTTGGCATGCCTTACATGTTTCAGTAACCTTATGAAGCTGTCAGTGTTTAGCTTCTTGGAACAAGTCCGAAGTTCAACAATTTATAGTAATTTTCTACCATTAGAGTTCAACATTTTATTTTGCTGAGCCATCAGTGTTTGGCTGATGTTGTTTGCCATGCCTTTCATGTTTTAGCAATTTCTTTTGCAAAGTCATCAGTGTTCAACTTATGTTGGTTTACTATCAGTGTTCAGGTTATTGTTATCTTCAAAGTTCAACAAGAGTTTGTTGCCATCAATGTTCAGAAAAGAAGAACACCTTCAAGGTTCAACAAGTTGCAACATCATTAAGTGGAAACCCATTCAAGGTTCAATAGATTACAACATCATCAAGGTTCAAGGCCATCCAAATTTGACTTCATTGCAATGTCATTAGTCCGAAACACTTGCATTCGACTAATTTATAGCTCCTAATATTGATCTAATAATTTAGATCATCCAAAAACTTTTCACAAGAAGCTCAGGGGAAGAAATCTGAAACTTGAATGCTAAAGTATATGATCTTCCCAAACAATAGCTAAAGGCCTTTAATGAATGATGTAGAAGATTCAAGTACGAAGGCTCAAGTGAATAGAAGAAGATTAGGCTTTGTAAAGATGTAGCAATGAAGTAACTTGTTATGTTTTGGTTATCTTCTTTATCCCACCATTACTCCTTTATATTATCTTTGAATTCCAGTCGTTGGTGATAGGTGACCTCCATTAAATGTAGAAGACCATCATAATTAGCTCTCATTTGAAAACATCATCTTCTAATTAATTTTTATCAGCTGGAACATTATTCTTGCCAGAGAAGAGGAGGAATGGTTGGTTTAGGTAGGCATTGGACAAAGAGTTGTTGCGATGAGCTGGCTGAATCATTATTTTGTAAAGAAGCTTATTAAATTCAAATGAAGCTGGATGATTTGAATTGTCTAAGGAAGAGTTTGGGAAGATGATGCTTCCTTTGAGGTTAATTTTTAACAAAAACTTTTCTTTTAGCTTACTCTATTTGGACAGTCATATTGTCCAAGATTTGATTTCGAACAAACTTTGCTTTCAGCTTTGGATGAAATCTTCTTGTTCTGTTTGGTCCTTAGTTTTGGACACACTTAACTATTCATCCTAGACTGCATTTCGGACAAAGCTTTCTTTAGTTTTTTGGCTTTTCTCAATCGGACAAAGCGCCTTGCTAGGCATTGTCCGAAGTTAATTTTGGATGAACTTCATGTTGCAGATGACATCAGTTGGCATGCTTTTGGTCAAATTCAATTTCAGATGAATTTTGATGACACGGACAAAGCTAGACAGATTTGGATTCAAATGAAGTATCTCCTTCTATAGTTTCATCTTAAGCTTTGCATTGTTCTAATTATCCTTTTCTGTCGGTATGGGATTTCAGACAGATTGATGCCTTAGAGCATGTTCCAACTCTCTGTTTTCTTCTAAAATATGAACTTCATATATTAGTTAAGATATTGATTGTTCGTACGATCCTATCTTTTTGTAATTTATTTTTGCATACTAAGCACTTAACAGATATTTGTTAGTATATAACTTAATCAAGTTTTGTTTATCATCAAAACTATGCATTCACACTAACAATCTCCCCCTTTTTATGATGACAAAACTTGATTAAAATTATCTCATTATAGAAAAAAGAATAATCTTCCCCTAAATGAATGAGTATATATTAAGCTTTTACTGTTTACCTTTGAATGATAGATCACACCATTAAACATTCTACAAATTATTGTTTTCTCCCCTTGACTAATTGATAATCTTTCATTGTTATTTTTACATATATTCTCCTTCTTTTTGTTCATTGATAGACATTTTGTAGATTGTTGCTCCCCATAGATAATTTTACATTATATCCTCTTCCTCTTTTTGTCATAATAAAAAAGAAACACATTGTCCTATATATAACAAACATTGCATTTCAGTACAAACAGAGATACATCAGAGAATATGAACATTCAAAATAAAAAATAGATTATCCTAGGAATAGTCATTCTAAATGTAGAGGGGAGGTGTCCGATGATGATCCTTTCAAGAAATTTGAAGGCAGGCAAAGGCATGCATCCATTGCTTGGGGAGAGGTTTCTTCAAGTGTGAGAAACCCAAGTATTGGATGGGGGATGGAAACATGAAGGGTTGGAGATGGATGTAAAATACTTCTTACATTCTCCCTCCACACCCCCATCCATCCACCCACCCCTACCCCTATTCTCTTCAACTGCCCTAGAAGGTGGTCAAGTTGGATTCAAGGCTATCTAGCAAAGATAAAGATAAAGATCATTTTTTACAAAGCTAGATTTTAAGGAGATTATATTATGATTTGCTAATAGATTGACAATAGCATGAGCCCTTTTAGAAGCTTTGTCATCCCACTAAGATAATTGAAGAATGTGAGGAATCATCCTATGTTTCTTTAATTGCTTTCTAATTTCAGACTTGCTTTCCTTCCCTCTTTGCATTCTTCCTAAATCTCCTTGGCTAGACTATTCCATCTTCTTAGCAATGGCAGTGTAGGATGGCAAAGATGGATTAATATAGATTAGACATGGGAGAATAAGTAGGTAGTTGATATAATTTCCAAGAAAGAAAGAATGAATGTTTTTCAGAAATAGAAGATGATGTGATTTCGAACAGTTGTAATTTTAATCCAGCAAAAAAGTGAAACACGACCTTGGGAATGAGTTTTTGGATGATGGATATTGTATGAAATAAATATTTTGAAACAATAGGTATATAATCCGACAATGATCAGTGGATATCAAGAGTTTCGAACAGAAGGTTAATAACTTCAAATGGAAGCTTTGTCCAAAATGGAATGGTTGTCGAACTGAGATAAAGCGGATATTTAGGTATTTGAAGTGTAAGTTGAGATGAATCTTATTCAGATTAAAACATTTCATTCACACAATTTACAACATAATTTCAACCATAGACTTTCTCATTCAAGTTGATCATCTTATTCAAAATTGGGAGGTTGTTCTATGTAGACTTCCTCACTTAGATATCCATTTAGGAATGCACTCTTTACATCCATCTAAAATAGTTTAAAATTCATGTAAGATGCAAAAGAAAGTAACATCCTAATGGCTTTTAATCTAGCTGGAGGGGCATACGGTTCCTCGAAATCAATTTCTTCCTCTTCGTAATACCCCTTAGCAACCAGCCTTACTTTATTTCTTACAACAAGTCCACTTTATCTAGTTTATTTTTGAATACCCATTTAGTTCCAATTACATTAACATTTTCTAGTCTTGGAACTAATTTACATATTTTGTTCCTTTCAAACTAGTTTAGTTCTTCTTGCATTGCAATAATCCCGTTTTCATCGGTTAAAGCTTGATCAATGCAAGTGGGCTCTATGTTGGAAATAAATGCATAATGACCACAAATGTTTTGCATGGGTCTTCTTGTCCTAACTCCATCATAGACATCACCTATTATTTGACCTCTAAGATGGGTACTAATAAACCTTGAATTAGTAGGAGGTTGATAAGCAACATTACCTTCACTTACCTCCTCTTCATTATCGATGTCTTCCATGTCTTCATGCTTTTTGGTGTCTTCTCCCCCTTGATATTGTAATTTTAGCTTTTTCATTTTCTTAATAGATTCATTTGCATCAATATCATTCTCTTTTCTTAGGGTTAAATTAGTTTCATCAAATTTAATGTGCATAGATTCCTCTACAGTCTGTATTTTCTTAATAAAAACTCTAACTGCTCAACTATTAGAAGAGTAACCAATGAAGATAGCGTAAGTCCCCGCACCCTACCCTATGTGTTTTGGCCATCTTGTAGATTTTTCTCTATTGAGGTCTATACGAGATACTACCATCTTATATTCCAGGGAAGGAATCTACTGGCAATCTAGCAGAGTCTCCCCTAAAATATAAGGAATTTCACTTGTACAATCATACACCATATGTTATTATATCTTTAAATAATTATACATCATTTACAAAAATCACACAATAAGCCCATTAACAAATATACTCACCCACAGCTATCCTAATTCATGGCTACATGGTGATGGCAAATGTACTACTAGAAATCCACATAATTAAATACATTTCAATTACATCAATTAACTATGACATGCCAATACATTTCCACACATCAAATACATATTTCAATTATAATTATACATCATATGAATCTATCATATATAATTATAATGAGATTCAAATTCCAAATCTATTGTATCAACCTGAAAACATCTTCCTTAGCTATCATGCTTAACTTGCCAGCTAAAAATAAAATAAAGGGGTGAGTCTAAACAGACTCAATAAGTAGACTACATAATAAAATAATCATTAATAATAGGGGATTCATCAAGCATCTCAATTCACATCCAACACAAATAGACTTCCACCAGTAATAGACATATCAAATCCAACTCAAAATTTCAATATGTTAAGTCACAATTAGGTATTGCATGTATATCATAGTCCCATTGCATAACAAATAAATACTTTGAGGTATTCTTCATTCCTCTTCACATAGACATCCATAAATAAAAATAAGCAACATTATACACAAAGGCATGGGATACTTTCTATCCCTTACCATTACATTGTACATCATAAGCAAAAACACCAACTATTTCAATCCATGGGATATTACTATCCATAACATTCATGTATTTTCAAACCCACCCAGACATCAACCTTTAAAACATCATGGGATATCCACTATCCCCATCCAATCATACATGTCAAGATTCAAAGAAAAAAGGATAAACATTATCCCTATCCATCCAACAAAACTAAATGCCTACTTACCTTATGTGAAGAGTCACTTCTCAATTCCACAAGGGCCCTGCTTTAACTTTCCATTCCGCCACTTAGCTTCCAATTGAATCCTACATATATTTACCACATAACACAATTATAATTACAATGCATAACAAGGATTCTCACTTAATCCCCCTGATTAGGGGAATTTATTTAATAATTTAATTATTTAATTATTCAATTATACATCAATTTAATAGCCCAACTAAGCCAAATTTGGGATTTTCACTTAATTCATCATTTCAAATCTTTCTCTATTAACATACTCAAACTAAAGTTCATTAAACATCTCATAGGATATCATTTTATTCATCCATTTATGTCACTTAAGTATCTTTTTCTTTGACCACTTAGGGTTTGCTATGGAATCCTTCAATTATACTTTGTCTCTCTTTAAGACAATTCATCAAACATCTACTAGACATGATTTAACTCATAACTTTTCAACAGGTTCTCTTAAGGAATTCACTTTTAATCATATACACAAATAATGATTACTTAACCATGAAAATAAGTCACTTAAACCCTTAACTCACTCAATTTATGGCTTAAACACTTTGCACTTAAAAGCCCTTTTCGACTTTTATTTAGATCATTAACAAAAATTAAGTTTCTCCTCCTAAATAAATTCCAAAGCACCCTAATTAATGAATTAGGCATTTCCCCATGGACCCACACCATTTTCCCCCAATTTCTCCATGAAATCACTGTTCACAGCTTAACATGAAATGCTAACCAAACAAGAATGAACTCAATTGGGGAAAAGAAGTTTACCTTTGATTTCAAGTAGGACTTTCAATTCAAAATAAAAAGCCATCCTCAAAGATTCCATTAGCCTTCAAAAATCCCTGCTAATCCACTACTTCCTCCTCTTCTGTTGTCCAAATAGCTAAAGCTTAAGCTTAATCATATGATGGAGTGGTTACACACCCAAGTGGAATGATTTCCTAGCTAATCATCATGAAAAATGGGGTATAATATCCTAGGATAGTAGCTAGGGTAAGAGCAAAGAAGAAAGAAACAAATGAAAGACAAATGGGCTAAACAGCCCTTAAAAAACCCATGTACTACCTCTCACTAACGCCGGTGCTGTGGTGCCAAATTTGGGCACCGTGGTGCCAGATCTGCTAACCATCAATCTACCCATCTTGTAAAATGGCACCATGGTGCCAGATTTTGGTGTCGCGACCCCAAATGTTGCTGCCCCTTTTGCTTGAATTTTCACCACTTGTTTGCCTTGTTTCTTCTCCTATGCTTAATCCATTTTTAACACTTTACTTCATGACATATAAACCTCTTTAAATATGAGATATGCATACATCAAATACCAATGTACCTTAAATTCATAATAACCCCTTTAAAAAAAAGGTCATACCAATTCATCATCCTCACGATTATACCCTATGCATGAAATGATCCCAACTTGCTCTACAAATACAACTTCACTTTGGCTTGATCAAGTCATGCAAACATCCTCCCATTCAGCCCAAATTTCCAAAACATCGGTTCCATAATAGATCATAGCACAAATTAATAGGCATGCTAATTTAAATTTCCCCTGGACTCTAATGCATCATATCCATGGCAACATCTAACACACTTTTCTCGAATTTTAATGCCATGGGCATTACAGATAGCTTCATCACTTTTTGGATCAGACTTTCCAAGATTATTTTTCCCATTGTTTGGCACATATCATGAGTAACCAAAGGAATGGAAATAAAAAATGTTGGGTTTTCTTCCTTTCCAAAGTTCATATAGGGTTTTCATTAGAATTGCTCTAATGGTAACCTTGTTTAGCACATGGTAAGCTGTGTTTACTGCTTCTACCCAAAATATTTTGAATAATTTACTTTAATTTAGTATGGTCCTTGTCATTTCCTGAATTGTCCTATTCTTTCTCTCTACAACTCCATTTTGTTGAGGAGTTCTAGGGGATGAGAAGCTATGGTAAATTCCTTTTTCCTCACAATATTCAACAAATTTTCTATTTTCAAATTTACCACAATGATTACTATGAATGGATATACTTGACATTTGCTTCTCATGTTGAATAAGATTTGAAAAAGTACAAAACATGGAAAATGCTTCATGTTTGCTAGCTAATAGAATTACCTATGTGAACCTAGAATAGTAATCTACAATGACATACACATATCTCTTTCCTCCAAGGCTAATAATATCTTATGGTCCAAAGAGATTCATATGTAATAGTTCTAGAGGTCTAGATGTGGATAATTCATTCTTGGGATGGAAGGACAATTTGGTCTTTTTTGATACTTGACAAGCTTTACATATATTGCTTTTGTCAAACTTTAGCTTAGGCAAACCATTCATAAGATCCTTCTTCCATAATGTTTTGATATTTGATAGGTTGATGTGTCCCATCCTTTTGTGTCACAGCCATGGGTAATCTTTAAGAGCGATTAGGCATTTTCCTATAATCTCATCTAGTTGAACTAGATATGTATTTTCATGTCTTTTTTATCTGAACAATAAACTATCATCTACATTGAATACATTATATGTGGATGTTTCAAACACAACTTTGTGACCATTGTCATATAATTGACTAATACTTAGTAGGTTATGCAGAATTCGATCTACATATAATACATCTTTTATGTGTTTGCTGCAAATTATACCACAAGTGCATGGCATCAAGTTTTGTAGTATAATAGTGAGAAAGTATCGTCTCCATAGGGATTGTGCATTTCAATTAATCACTATCTATTGTAGTGAATAATCTTGATTTTATTTGAAAAATCAAGTGATGTGAATTTAACTAAAAAGTAGAAATAGAGAGGCTTTCGAATGGAAGAATTCAAGGTAAAGAAGCTCTAGAGGATCGACTTCACTTATGCTTTATCATGATGCTCTTAACTCATTATACATTGATCTTTCTATTGGTTTATAAATCAAGAATGCTAATTCACTCAACTCCCTCTCCTAAGTGCTAAGCTAAGTATCTACTATCTACATTCCACTTTCAATATCCTTATAAAAATCAAAAGGTAAAGAATGGATTACACTGTGATTCTTTTGAATGATTTCATAGAACCTAGAAAGTCTCCCAAGTCATCTAGAATCTCATATTATGATGCCTATACCATATTCAAGATTACCTCTCCCGAGTGTCGAATCCCAAATATGTATTCATTTAATAAATGACCAATAAATTGAAAGCATTAAAAGCAAAGCATCACAAATAAACCAATGAGAACTCTCAATCCTGTAACTCATTAATCACACCATAATTTTATCACATGATCCATCTCCCCTTTCTAAGGAGGAGTTTAGCTACTCATAATGAAATAAGAATCTATAAAACATTCATATAACATTATCAAAATTTAGATTCCAACTTTAATCCAAGTTACAAATGATGAATAGAATGAAAAACACCAAAGGAAAAAGGATTGAAATGGTAGCAAACTCTTCTCAATGGTGCTTGGCTTGATTGGCAACTTGAAGCTTCTTCCTCCCCAGAAGCCTCTCCAAAACCTCTACAAAATCATCCCTTCTACCCTTTCAGCCCCTCTTTAGGGTGACTCCTCTTTCTTTTTTATACTTCCTTCCTTGAAGATTTGTCTTTTTGCATCTTTTCCAAGCAATCACAAAAAATCTGGAGTCATGTCCAAGCCATTTTAGAAAATCCATAATTGTGTCTCAAGTTTTAGTGTTGCGACATATACATTCTATTTTGCCATCTTTCCTCTTGTCTTGGGTCAGTGCTATGACACAGATTTCTTGTGCTGCGGCACAGACTTACTATTCTTCATGTTCTGATTCAATGTCATGACATAGATTTTCTATGTCATGAAATAGACTTGCTGTCTACACCCATTCTTCAAGTTTTGGTTCAATGCTATAGCACAGACTTGTTGTCCATGATTCCTTTGCAATTTATCCACTTCATTGCATTCATTGTATTTTCTCCATCCTTCTTAAATTTATGTGCCTATAAAAAAGTACAATATAAACACAAAAATCAATTAAAAATAAGTCAAGAACAAACCAAAAGTTAGTTTGAGAAGGAATGATATAAGTGAATAATATTTACTTATCACTATGCATGCATTGAACAAACCATAAATTTTACCTATACCCCTGATGAAGCCCTTATCATTATTACCAAATACAATTGTTCCTCCATTCATTGGCTTCAGGTCTTTCAATAGATTCTTATTCCCAGTCATATGTCTTGAACAGCCACTGTCCATGAACCAAGATTCTGGTAGCGCTCTTAAGATCTTCTTAACCTATTCTTAGAGAATCGAGTATACATTTCAGATATGCTCTCTCCTTCTCTCATTTTAAAGTTTTCTAATTCTCCTATCAATATATTCTTTTTGGTCCCCTTGACCTATGAGGATCCCTCATAAATAGATACTAACGTATCCCAAATGTCTTTTATAGTAGTGCAAGAAGTCACTCAATCGGACTCAGGAGTAGACATTCCATAAAACAATGAATTCATAGCCTTTCCATTATTTTGAACTACGATAGCCTCTTTTCTAGTCCATACACCAATCTCATTAGTAGGCATGGTAACTCCTACTTCAATGGCCTTCCAAGAATCCATGTCGTTGGCCATAATAAATTGCTTCATTCTCAACTTTCAATAAGCAAAGTTGGTTCAATCAAATAAGGGTGGAAGGGTAGACAATTACCCATCAGCAAATACCTGAGTAGTGGATGATGAGTTTGCCAAAGGATCACTATAATTATTTATGTAGCCCGCTTTGATATCACTTATTGGTCCCGAAGGTTAGGTAAATACCTAAGAGGGGAGGGTGAATTGGGTAACCAAAACGTTTTGCTAAAACCCCTTTATGCGTTAATGCCCCTCTAGTAAATAATGCAATCAACAGTTAGCACACAAATGATCAAGATACAAGGATTTTTATAGTAGTTCAAATCAACACTCTACTCCACTCTTCCAAGAACATTTTCCTTTTAGTGTCTTGGGTTCCACCATCTCACTATAGTAGAAATACATTCAGTGTACCTAGCACTCTTCTAGATTAGCTCAAAGGGGCATAAACTAGTGCAACATGCACTCTTTTGGATCAGCTCCAGGGGGCATAAACAATGTAACTTCTATGTATTGAGTCCCATAAGGTGGCTTAACCCAAGAGGGGAGGGGTGATTTAGATTTATGAAATTAATCGCTTAACCCCATTAAGATTACTTTCCCTCTTTTCATGATTGTGTATTGTGCAATGTAAGCTAAGTAATAAGATATTAAAGTGCAAGACATCAAAAAAACAAACACACACAAAAACAACATGATATTTTATAATGGTTTGGGCAACCATCCCTACATCCACTCTTCCAAGAGCATACTCTCCTTGTGCCTTTGGTTCCACTATATCCCATATAATGGAAATACAATAGTACTCCTAGCACTATTCAAGATTTCAGCTCTAGGAAGAATAAACATAATACTCCAAGTACTCTTTTGGTTTTCTTGAGCTCACTAGGAAACTCACTGATTTCTAAGATCACCAACAAACTTGATGGTTTTCCAAAGATTAACATCAACTCTCTAGTTTTTAGATTAGCAAGAAAATTAATACACTTTTACAAATTGTTACATTTAATCACATGGGAAGATGAGATCTGTTATAGCTCTAATAATACAAAAAGATCTTCCCAAAATATAAAATCAATGGCCATAAAGATTTGCAGATTAAAGCTCGTAAGGATAGATGATGGTTTAAGCTCTTAGCCATGTGTGGAAGGACTTGTTAGCATAAACTCATGGTTTTGATGACAAATAAAACTTTATTAAAGATTATGTACTAATGGTTATTGCCAAGCATTTAGCATGTAGAATCAAGTTGCAGGCCTCACAGATAAACGAACATAGAGAAGATATTCCAAGGTGTCGATCTGTCTATCTGAAAAGATAAATAGCTTGGGCAAGTGCAGAAGTAAAAGATGATCTTAGTAAAAGGAATCAACTGTCGCCATTCATTTGTCAATGTAAAGATTATCTCTAGAAAATGCAAAGCAATGTGCATACAACAGAATTCATCAGTCATAAGTGAGCCATAGTCAAACAACTCACCAAGACAATGATCATGTGATTAAAATAAATAAAGATAGAGCAATGAAGTTTGTCTATTCATCTACTACTTGCTACAAACAATCCAATAGATAAAGAATAATTCACCTATGCCTCAATAATTCATCTGTTACTTTTAATAGATAATCCAACAGATGAAGTCTTGAAGAGATAATTCATCTATATTCCTATAGCCCATATGTTACTTACAACAGACAATCTAACAGACGAAGTGTAGGAATGATGATTCTTCTATACCTCCATGATTCATCTATTATGTGTAATAGATGAATTAACAGATGAAGTACTAGAAAGCTAATTCGTTTGTGCTAACTAGATTCGTCTACTACTTACCATGGATAAACTAGAAGGCAAAGGGACTTTGTCTAATGAATAGCTAGATAAATACTTTGTTTGTCATAAGCAAAGATGAGCAACAGACAAACTAAATCATTGGTCTTCATCCAGCATTAATGATGCCCTTTCCATATTGATGAAAGAATTAGCCATTAAAGCAAGTCTTCAATCAATACTTATTAAGAATCAAGAAATCATCTCCTCCAAGGTTAGTTGCTGCAGGCATTATAGCAAACTAGGATTAAGCAAAAGTTAGAGAATTTAAATATGTTAATCAGAATGGTCTTCTATCATTAATGGAGTTCACCTATCACCAATGGTTGAAATTCAAAGCAGTTATAAATGTAGCATTGTTGAATCAAGAAGAAGAATCAAAGAAAATATTCAATACCCTCTTGAGAGAATTTACTGAACTGAGCTAAGATCTTCTGCATCTTTCAAGAGTTACTAGCCTTACATTCAAAGCTTTCTCAACTTTCTTTGAATGCTCCTAACCACCTTTTGAGAAGATCATTTACATTTAATCTTCAAAAATCTTCCCTTATGCTTATTGAAAAGTATATGTGCTTTAACTTTTGATATTTATTATAGTTCCCTTGAGCTAGTTGTTGAGACTAGACTCAAGGTAAGTTATGACTGTCTGAATGCAGACAAGGGCTATTTACACCCTCTAGAGGTAGAATCTAGAAGAATATTATAAGCACTATGATTATGCCCCCTAGAGCAAGAATCTAGAAGAGTACTAAGACCATTGTGTTTATGCCCCCTAGAGCTGGAATCTAGAAGAGTATTGGAGGCACTATAATTACACCCCCTAAAGCTAGAATCTGGAAGAGTGCAAAATGCACTGCTTGTATTTCTGCTATTAGAGATAATAGAACCCAAGACACTAAAAGGAGAGTGCTCTTGGAAGAGTGGAGTAGAGTGTTTACTTGAACCACTATAAAAATCCTTATGTCTTATTTATTTATGCATTGATTGAGTGGTTGATTTAATTACTAGAGGGACATTTGATCTTAAAGGGGTTTAGCAAATTTTTAAGTACCCAATTCACCCCTCCCCTCTTGGGTATCTACTTAAGCTTTGGGACTAACAAGTGGTATCAGAGCAGACTACATAAACACTTGTAGTGATCCAATGGCAAACCCATCATCCTCTTTACAGATATTCACTGAGGGGCAATCATCTACCCACCCACCCCTATTTGATGGAACCAACTTCACTTACTAAAAGTTGAGGATGAAGCAATTCATTATAGCCAATGATATGAAGTCTTGGAAGGCTTTTAAAATTGGAATCGCCCTTCCCACTGCTAAAGTAGATGCATGGACTAAAGAGGATGCCATCTCGGTCCAAAATAATGTAAAGGCTATTAACTCTTTGTTCTGTGGACTATCTTCATCTGAGTTTGATAGAGTATCCTTTTACACTACTATAAAAGATATTTAGGATAAATTAGTGTCTATATATGAAGGATCTTCGCAAGTCAAAGAGACTAGAATGAATATGCTGATAGGAGAACTAAAAAATGTTAAGATGAAAGAAGGGGAGAGCATATCAGCTACGTATGCACATTTTTCAAAAATTACTAATGCTTTGAAAGGTTTAGAAAAAGAAGTCATGAATTTAGAATAGGTAATGAAGATACTGAGGGCTCAACCAGAATTCTGGAACTAGAAGATCACAGTGATAGAAGAAGTAAAGGATCTAAACACTCTTCTGGTGGATGATCTCATCAGCTCACTGATGTCACATGAGTTAATCAAAAGTAAGAGAGAGGAGCCAAAAAAGCAAAAGAAAAGTATTGCTCTCAAGGTGACTAAGGAAAGTAACAGTTACCCTACATCACAATCTGAAGACGATATGACCATGTTAGTCAAAATCTTTAGAAGGTTTGCAAGAAGTAGCAGAAGTAGTACCTCAAGGAGATATTCTAGACAACAGAAGAAAATAAATGAAAAAAAGAAGGATCTTCCCACATGCTATAGATGTGGAGAGATCGAAAACATGTCTCCTGAGTATCCCGATGAAGAAAAAGTAAATTTGAATGAGAAAGAAAAAAGAAGAGAAAAGAAATACTTTAAGAAGTAATAAAGAAACCAAGCTAGAGGAATGTACGTAAATGATGAAGACTCATCAAGGGTAAGCTCAAGTGAGAAAGGTGATAATGAAGTTGGACACCTCGCAAGAATATGCTATATGGCCCACATGGAGAATGAATCAACATAGCAAATCTCCATCAAAGAGCAATGCATAATAGAGCAAGAGACGGAGGTAAACTCTTACTATTCTTATAGTTTTGACTCTTCAAGCTCGATTAGTACTTGTGTCAAATGAGAAAAGTTTGATGAGTTATAGAAATCATAAAACTCTCTCTTTAATGAGTTTAAATTACTCAACTAGAAATTCACTCAAAAGAAACAACACTTTAATGCAACTGTCAAATTAAATTCTATTTTGACAAAAAGAAATTTATGTTTACAAAAAGAGGTTAGAAATCTAAAGAAGGAGATAGATATTTTGAATAGTATGTTGAGTAAATTCTCTAATCCAAGAGAATCTATTGCCAAGTTCATGAGAATGATTGGTCAAACTAGTAAAAAGGGACTTGGTTGTGAATGATCAAATGATAAAAATTCACAAAAAATTGTTGGATGGTCCAAGGGAGTGAACCTCATGGAAGAAAGAGAAAATTGTCCAAATATTAGAATATTTGTAGGTTAACCTTGGATAAAGAAACCAATGGAGTATAGTGCACTAAGAAGAATTCAAAAACACTTATTTTTTCTACAATAAAATTGGCCACAAAGTGTATGATTGCTATGCCAAAAAGATGCAAGCAAAAGGTGTGAAGATGACATGGAAACCCAAGGATTATGCACAATCTTCTATCACACATAATTCCACTAACACCATTGGACCTAATACTTGGGTACCAAAGAGGTAAGAAGAAAATTTTCTTTGAATGCAGATAAGTTTGAAAGCTACATCTGGCAACACTTGGTTCATGAATAGCGACTGCTCAAGACATATAACCGAAAATAAGAAGCTATTCAAAGAATTGAAGCCAATAAATGGAGGAAGAGTTGCATTCGACAACAATGACAAAGGCCTTATCAAACGAATAGGTAAAATTTATAGTTTATTCAATGCATGCATAGAGGACATATTTTATATAGAAGGACTTAAGCACAATTTGCTAAATATCAATCAATTACGTGACAAGGATCACAAAGTTGTGTTTAAACTATCTACATTTAATGTATTTAGTGTAGATAATGATCTACTATTCAACATAAAAAGGTATGAAAATATATATCTAGTTGTAACCCCTGTGGTGTTTGAAATATTAAAATGGGTAGAGTTTACTCGATGAATTTGATAAAATTTACTATTTTGATCTATACATAAAGTTAATGAGAAGAGAAAGAACTAAAATGATGAATTTGGGAAAAAGCCTAATTATGATCAATATGAATGGCCTAAAATGGTCATCATATGTATTGTAAAAAGTGTGGAACATTGGATTGATCATTGGATGCAATTTGAAATGAAAATGGTCTACGGAGTTATTTATGGCAGAAAGTGATTGGTAAAAATAACTGAATAAGTGATTTTTGATAATTGACATCAAATGAGGTAGTGAATGTTATGAACAAGTGTCATTTCATATATGAAATGTGTGGAAAGTGCTTACTATGATATCCGAAGTATTTTCTATGAAATGAGACCATTAGTGATTCTTATAAGTGTGGATTCTAATTTTGAATAGCCTTTGAGATAAATGGGTTATCAATTGAGTTTGAAGTGAGATTTAAATTCTTAAATGAGTATTTAAGGATAATTATGCATAAAATTAATGGTAAATATAATAATTGAAAGTCTAAGAATGATAAATGAGAGAAAAAGTGAAAATTTTGGAAGATGCTAAATTTGAGAAGTGGGTTCATTGTGATTGATTTTTGAAATATATAATGGACTAATTAGAAAATGTATCCAACATAGAATTTGTAAATCATGAAATTATCTATTCAATGAAAGAATTCTAATGTCTTATAAGGAAGTTATGACTAATACACTGAAACTATTCCAAATGACCAAAAAATAATGAGATGAATGTTATGGGTCAAATTTATTAGACTTTTTAAAATATTTGGAGGATGATTTGGAAATATTTATTAACATAATAGTTATATTCCTAGAAGTTATCTTTCCAATGTCTTAAAAATTAGGGTATTTGGACATTATATGAAAAAGTTATGCTCAAATTACTAGCAGTATATTAGGACAGGAGGTTAATGTTGTGACACAGGAACTCAATGTCGCGACACAGAAAGTCAATGTTGCAACACAAGTTTTCTATGTTATGACAATGAGTAGTCAGTGAAGTTTGTGTCATGACACAAGTTTTCTATGTCACAACACAGGTTTTGTAATGCGTTAAAGTACCCAGAAAATCCACTTTTTACGCTTGAAACTTCAACCCATTTTTCATTTTATTCTATCCCCTTTCTTCCTCTTCTTACCCTAGCTTTAGAACCCATCTTGTTTAGCCCAAATTCATCCCATTTAAGCTTGGGAAATCCCATGTTTAAGTGGAGAATCATGCAAGCATGCCCCTAAGTCCTAGTTTTAGGATTTTGGATGGTGGGAAATAAAGGTAGTGTCAAATTCTTGCAAGTGGAAGGGGCTAATGGCAGCTTTGGATTTGAATTCTCATTCATGGATGGAAGATCTAGATTCCATGGTAAGGCAATTCTATTAACTGCATTTATGAATTTCCATTCGTTAGGGTTTTGTAAATTTCATAAACAGTGATTTTTAGGCAAAACTTGTAGGGATTCATGTATAAAACCACTGGGCAAATGATTAATCCATGTATAATACTGGTTTAGAATGGAATTGGACATGAGAATTTGGGATTTGCACTGTTAGGGATTGAAGTAAATTGTGAACAGTAACTTTTTTGGGGAATTGGATATGGATTGATGTGAGAATCATGGGGAAGATGATTAATCGGTTAATTATAGTGTTTTTGATATGCTTTAGATGTGAGAAAATCAAATTATGTTGTGATTAAGAAAATAGTAACTGAATTGAATAATAAATTGGGGATTTCATACATAATTACATTATGCAATGGTTGGAATGGATTAGGAACTCAATTAACTTAGTGTTACGGAGAATTCAATGTTAATTGAGTTGTAAAGTGATTGTGTATAACTGGAAATGGAATTTAGAGGTTATGTCTTAATGAAAATGTTAAGCAATTTATGATTATGTTTGACGAATTGCTTCAATAAGAAACAAAGCGGGCCTTAATTTATGATATATGTAGGGCCAATTGAACTTAGATTTGGAATCAAAGAATTTAAAGAATTATTCTGGTGTGGTGCTATGATTCCACATTAATGTAAGTAGGCTCTTTCTTTTGCCTATATGAAACATTTTATGTATTTAATCGGGCATTTGTATTTTGATTGGAGATAGTGCATATTCCACATTTCTTTATGTTTGATTTGGGAGTACATGAATGTTTGGGATAATGTATATCCCTTGGTTTAGAATACTTAATGTTTTGTTTATGGGAAGGCTATTTGATTGTTGAGAAATAGTGAGAATGATTTATACAAATGATATTATGATTTGTAGAAATTGATAAAGTTGATATGTATGAAGTATATTAGCAAGATTGAATGCAATCATCTGAGATTGAATTGATAATGTATATGAGGGTTTCATGAGTATAGATTTTGATTATTTGGATATGAAATGATGTGTTGGTTATGAATATGTTATTCTAATTCATTATTATATTTGAATCATGCTTTCTTACTGAGTTGCCCGGAGTTGGAACTGATGAGCTCAGTTTGAAGACATTATTTCTGTGATAGGATAATTTGGAATTGAAATTATATGTAATTGTATATTTAGATTCAAGAATTCAAAGTGATGTATAATTATAATTCAATCAGACTTGTATAATTTTAATTCAAAAATGTCAATTGATATAGAATGGAATGTATGGCATGTCATAGACTGGTATATTTAATGTTGTATTAGAATGATATAACCCCAATTTTGTATATTGCCATCATGATTTGGGCCGATCTTGGGCTATGGGAGTATGGGTGTGTGTTTTAGAGTTTATTTTATTATTTTTTTATTTAATAAATATTATAGAGGTTTGACTAAGTGAAATTTAGAGGAGGCTCTGCCAAATTTTGGGCAGAGCACCCCACCCTAAAGTGGGCAAATTGAGGTGAAATATAGTACAAAAAGGGTAAGTCGAGCCTCAGAAGGTGGGGCATGGCTAGATGATATTGTTGGACAATGCTTAAGTCTAATCAAAGATGATCCATGGGTATAGCATAAAAGGATGGGACATATCAACATGTCAAATATCAGATCTTTGTGGAAAAAGGATCTCATGATTAGCCTACCTAGACTAAACTATGACAAAAATCAAATATGTAAATCCTGTCAATTGTTAAAATAGACCAAAGTATCCTTCCATCCTGAAAATAAAATATCTACATCTAGACTTTTGGAATTGTTATATATGGATCTATTTGGACCATTAGATATTGTCACCCTTAGAGGAAAAAGATATTTATATGTGATCGTGAATGACTACTCTAGATTCGCATGGGTGATTCTCTCGATTAGCAAAGACAAAGCATTTTCAATGTTCTATAATTTTCAAAGTTAGATCAAAATGAGAAACAAATGTTGATTATATCTATTCATAGTGATCATGGTGGCAAATTTGAGAACAAAAAAATTATTGACATTTGTGATGAAAAAGGAATTCACCATAGTTTCTCATCCCTAGAACTCCTCAACAAAATGGAGTTGTAGAAATAAAGAATTAGACAATTCAAAAAATGACAAGGACCATGTTAAATAAGAGTAAGTTGTCCAAAAGATTCTGGGGAGAAGTAGTAAGTACAACTTGCCATGTACAAAATAGGGTTACCATAAGAGAAATCTTAAAGAAAACCCTATATGAGCTTTGGAAAGGAAGGAAACCCAATATCTCATATTTTCATTGCTTGAGATGCTTATGCTATGTACTAAACAATGGGAAGGATAACCTTGAAACGTTTGATCTACAAAGTGATAAAGTTATCTTCCTCGGTTACTCTTCTAATAGTAGGGCATTTAGAGTATATATTAAGAAAACACAGGTTGTAAAAGAGTCTATACATGTTAAATTTGATGAAGCAAATGTAACCCCGAGAAAGGAGTGTGATAGTAACGCAGATGATGCTGCAACTAATATGAAGAAATTCAAACTGAAAGATCAAGAATATGCCACAAAATGTGAAGATATGCAAAATTCAGACGATAAGGAGGAGATAAGTGCAGGTAATGCTCCCTATCAACCTCCAACTAATTTAAGATTTATTAATGTCTATCCTAGAAAATAAATTATAAGTGATGTCTATGATGATGTCAAAACAAGAGGGTCCATGCAAAGCATTTGTATTCATTATGCTTTCATTTTTACAATTAAGTCAACTTGCATTGATCAAGCTTTAAATGATGAAAATTGAATCATTGCAATGCAAGAAGAGCTTAACCAGTTTCAAATGAACAAAGTATGAGAATTAGTTCCAAAACCAAAGAATGTTGATATAACTGGAACTAACTGGGTATTCAAAAATAAACTAGATGAAAGTGGATTGGTTGTAAGAAACAAGACACGACTAGTTGCTAAGAAGAAGGAATTGACTTTGAAGAATCATATGTCCCTGTAGCCAGATTAAAAGTCATTAGAATGCTACTTGCCTTTGAGTCTTATAAGAATTTCAAATTATTTCAGATGGATATAAAGAGTGCATTTCTAAATGGACACTTAAGTGAGGAAGTGTATGCAGAGCAACCCCCTATCTTCAAAAATGATAATCAACCCAACCACATCTACAAGCACACCAAAGCATTATATGGTTTGAGACAAGCTCCAAGAGTATGGTATGAAAGACTGAGCAAATTCTTAAGTGACCATCAATTCAAGAGAGGAAAAGTTGATACTACCTTATTTATCAAAAATATTGGCATGGATATCTTGATAATTCAAATTTATGTGGACAAAATTATATTTGAAGCTACTAATAAGGATCTCTGTCAAGACTTCTCAAAGATCTTGCAGGCTAAATTCAAAATGAGTATGATGGGAGAATTGAATTACTTCCTTGGATTGCAAATCAAGCAAAGAGATGATGAAAACTACATTTTCCAATCTAAATATACTCAAGAAATGTTGAAGAAGTTCAAAATGGAGAAATTAAAGTAGCAAGCACACCAATGAGCACATCAACAAGGTTGGATAAGGCCGAAAAGGACAAACTTGAAGATCAAAAATAATATTGAAGTATGATTAGATCTCTTCTTTACCTTACTACATCTAGACCATATATTATCTTTAGTATATGCTTATGTGCTAGATTTCAGTACAGTCCTTGAGAGTCTCATCTTATTGCTGTGAAACAAATTTTTAAGTATTTGGTTGACACACCAAATCTAGACTCTATTATGCCAAGGGAACTGGTTTTGAACTAATTGGATATTCTGATGTTGACTTTAGGGGATACAAAGTTGATAGAAGAAATACTAATAGAACCTATCAATTCCTAGAAATAGTCTAGTATCATGGTTCTCTAGGAAACAAACTAGTGTTGCTCTGTCTACAGCAGAAGTCAAATATATAGCAATTAAAAGTTGTTGTGCTTAATTGCTGTTGTTGTGCTCAATTGCTATATATCAAACAATAATTTCTCGACTATGAACTGAGTTGTAAAGACATACCTATCAAATATGACAATACTAGTGCCATATGCTTGATAATGAATCCTGTTTTACATTTGAGAACTAAGCATATAGAAATTAGGCACCATTTTATTAGATATCATGTAGAAAAACATGATATATGTCTAGAATATGTGCCTACAAATTCTCAACTTATTGATATCTTTACTAAGCCACTGCCCCTAGAAACCTTCTATAACATTAGAGGAGAATTAGCATGACTAATGTGATCACCCAAGAATAAGATCTTTAATGTTTCTATGCTTGAGATTGCAATGTTTTTAATATGCTTTCATGAAACTAGACTTAGTCTTAGATGAAGTAAGTTGCTTCTATACACTGCTCTATTCTCACTGTGTCTGGATCATAATTTTTGAGGTTGAGTATACCTTGTTTTTTTGCCAGAATCAATTTACAACTATTGAAATCACATCGAGATCTATTTTTAGTGTGAGTTATTCCTTCTTTCTTGAAATATCATATCAACTATCTCATATAGCCCCCACATCAAGTCTATTTTAACTCATGACCAGCAATCCTTCTCTGTACCACAACAATGAAGCAACTCAAGGAAGGTCATTTAGGACGATGACATTGAAACAAGACCAACAAGTGGTGGAAATTGAAGCACCAAGGGCTCTTCCTTCACTTCTCTTGGTGGGACGATATTACTTTTGTTCGTGACTATGTTCTTATTCATCTATCCTGTCAAAAGTATTTCTCTTCAAGATGTGTCTCTTAAGAACATAATTTATATCTCAACTACTTTGCCCCTGGATCCAACTTCATTATTGGTTGGGGCTCTTGAAGAGAGGGGAAAGGAGGCTCCTCATTAATCATCTCCTTCCCCTCTTCCCTTCCTTGAAACTTTGTATCACTCACTATGATACAAAGTTCTCCACCTCCCCCATCCCCTTGCCCGCGGTCTCACACACAACCTCTCCTACACTTAAAATGCAAGAAGAGTTGTTTTTATCTGTGTTTGTAACATTGTTTCTACTAAAATAAAATGAAATGGTTTCATTATTTTCAAGCTACTTCTATTTGTGTGTATTTTGCAAGTGCTATGTATCTTTTTGATATGACAAAAAGGGAGAGAAAGAATTTAGAAATTATCTCAAAGGGAAATGCAAAAATGCATAATCTTGAAGTAATCAGGGGGAAAATAGATATAAAACTAGTTAAGGGAAATAACAGAAAATAACAACTTGAGAAATGATTAAACTTTGCAAAATATTTTCATCAGACTGCATACATTCAGGGGGAGATTATCTTTTATGAGATAATTTTTAATCATGTTTTGTCATCATCAAAAAGGGGGAAAAGTTAACACAAATGCATGGCTTTGATGACAAATAAAACTTGATTAAAGATTATATACTAATGGTTATTACTAAGCATTTAGCATGCAGAATCAAGTTGCAGGCCTCACAGACAAATAAACACAAAGAAGATATTCCAAGGCGTCAATCTATCTGTCTAAAAAGACATAGCTTGGGCATGTAAAAGCAAAAGATGAAGTACTATTATAGTCAAAGCTCAAATGAAAAGGAATCAACCATCACCATTCATCTGTCAGAGTAAAGATTATCTCTGAAGAATGCAAAGCAACGTGCATACAACAAACTTCATCTGTCATAAGTGAGCCATAGTCAAACAACTCACCAAGTTAATGATCATTTGATTAAAATAGACAAAGACGGAGCAATGAAGTTTTTCTATCCATCTACTATCTACTATCGACAATTAAATAGACAAAGAATAATTTGTCTATACCTTAATAATTCATTTGTTACTTGCAACAGGTAATCCAACATATGATGAATTGAAGAGAATTTGTCTATGCTCCTACAGTCCGTCTGTTACTTACAACAGACAATCCAATAGATGAAGTGTTGGACCGATAATTCGTCTATACCTCCACAATTTGTCTATTACATGCAGTGGACAAACCACTGACAAAGTGCTAGAAAGATAATTCATCTAAGCTAACTGGATTCGTCTATTACTTATCATAGACAAGCTAGAAGATGAAGGGAATTTCTCTGATGAACAACTAGATAGATACTTTGTCTGTCACAAGTGAAGATGAGCAATGAACAAACTGAGTCATTGATCTTCATCTAGCATTAATGATGCCCTTTCCATATTGATGTAACAACTCTTCGACCAATACTTATTATAAATCAGGAAATCATCTTCTCCAAGGTCAACATTGTAGGCATTTTAGCAAACAAGGATTAAGTAGAAGTCAGAGAATTCAAATGTGTTAATCAGAATGGTCTTCTATCATTAATGGAGTTCACCTATTACTAATGGCTAGAATTCAAAGCAGTTATAAATGTATCATCATTGGATCAAGAAGAAGAATTGAAGAAAATAAGCAATACCCTCTTGAGAGCATTTATTGCATTGAGTTAAAATCTTCTACATCTTTTAAGAGTCGTGAGCCTTGCATTCAAACCTTTTTCAACTTTCTTTGAAGGCTCCCAACCACCTTTCAGGAAAATCATTTACTTCTACTTTTAATCTTTTGAAATCTTCCCCTATGCTTATTGAGAAGTATATGTGCTTTAACTTTTGATATTTATTATAATTCCCTTGATCTAGTGGTTGAGACTAGACTTAAGAAGAGTTGTGACTATCTGAGTACAAACAAGAGTTATTTATACTTTCTAGATCTGGAATCTAGAAGAGTGTTGGGAACATTACGATTACACCCCCTACGCTAGAATCTAGAAGAGTACTGGGAGCATTGTGTTTACGCCCCCTAGAGCTGGAATCTAGAAGAGTGTTGGGAGCACTATAGTTATGCCCTTTGAAGCTAGAATATGGAAGAGTGTAGGGTGCGCTGATTATATTTCTGCTGTTAGAGATAGTGGAACCCAAGACACTAAGAGGAGAGTGCTCTTGGAAGAGTGGAGTAGAGAGTTTAATAGAACCACTATAAAAATCCCTGGGTCTTATTTATTTGTCCATTGATTGAGTGATTGATTTAATTGCTAGAGTGTCGTTTGATGTGAAAGGGGGTTTAGCAAATTTTTAAGTACCCAATTCACCCCTTCCCTCTTGGGTATTTGCCTAAGCTTCGGAACCAACAGGATTTGCATACGATTATGCTCATTTGAAATGTCTTCCTTCACCACATTGAAACAACCCAGTTCTTGTCCTTAAATAGCTTCTTCAAAATCTTGATCATTAGAGAGGGATGGGTTCCTTTAGATGTAAGAATGGAGGTAGCAATGAATGTAGAAGATTTTTGTAATTTCTATCATTAGAGTGCATTGCTTCTAATTCATCCCAAGCTACTACAATGTTGTTCTTTTACATAGAGGACAATAAGTTATTGTTGAGATGCCTTTTCTCGTTTTGACTTGTCACAGCTGACTAACCTATAGCGCCGTTCATTGCCAAAAATGGTGACTAAAATAAGTCTGCACATTGAAAGCATGAGTGTAGAATACCATTTTGATGCAAGTCACATAATTCAATTAACCTCAGAAAAAGTCACAGCCTCTCTCTATATCTCCATTTGTCTATAGTAAGTCTTGGACAAACTTTTGATTTGAATCACCAAGTCAAAGCTTCATGAATGTAATTTTTCTATAGTAAGTAATGGACAAACTCAGGTGCTACAGATGAAGTCAAGCTGGATTTAGACAAAGGTTGACACTTGAAATTTATCTGCTCAATCAAACGAAGTGTATTGTATCCCCTCTTTTCCACATTCATCCGAGGTAAGTAATGGATGAAGTATGCCTTATTGTTTTTATTTTGTCAAGCAAGGTGTCTTCATGTTGTATGCATTTGTCCAAGCACAGAAGGCTAAGATGAAGTTCTTCCCTGTTAAGCATATTTGTCCGAGTAGCTGGTCAAATAAAGTTCTTCACATTATTCTCATTTGTCTAAGCAACTTAGAGTCTGTCTTTACTGTCTGGCTTCTTATCCTAGAATGAATTTTGTCTTCAACCTTTGTCAGTCAGATAAAGTCACTTCACTTTGTGCATGATTATGCAATCTTTGGTCAGATGAAATTACTTTATGATAAACTCATTTAACCAAGCAACTTCTTCTTTGTCTTTCTTCATTTGTCTGAGCTCTCGATTACCCCTTCTTATTTTGTCTCAGATGAACTCTGGTTGGTCAAATTAGATAGTTTAAATTTCTCTGATAAACTTTATGCTCTCTGACCATGTCTTTGTCTTTATATTTGCTTTGCATTTGTCCATGGAAGCTTTTTTCTCTGGATTTTTGTAGACAAAGCAAGCTCTCTTGCTACACATCTCAAAGCCTTATTTTTAACTTCTTCCTTCTGAGGATGTGATCTTCAAATTAATTTCTCTATAACATGGCAATTAGTTGCGACAGTTGATTGCAGACAATTGTGATCCTGCACTTAGAAGTTTTCTACACTTGCTATGTTGTTAGCTCTCAAATATATAATTTTATCAAAACATATTCATCCTCATATAATTTGCACATGTTGTGGAACAAGGATAACATAAATTTTGTTCAAGCACATAATATGATATCTCAATAAAGTGTAGTGCAAATATATGATTAAACATATTGAAGATTAAATACATTGTTAATGTATGCTTGCATAATTTAAACTTTCATAAATATGCATACATTCTAAGCATATTTGTCCATTATTGAGGCATACTGAACACATATATCATTGGCATAAATTATTTCTTAATTACAAGTTTTATTGTCATCAAAATCATACATAATAATCCTAACACTACTTGTTGAACTTGCTTCAACAGACAGTCACAGCTCTATAATGCCCTGCCTAGGGGCTATATGTTTTCACATTTCCCAATAATTTCTCCATTTTCTAGAAAAGATTCTGCCAAAAATTTGCCAGAGTCCCACCTAAATTATATGAATCTAAATCTGGCATTCCTTAATCATTTAAAATCATAATTTCAATAACTATAAAGCAATGACATAAGCCATAAAATACACCCAAAGTTGCCTAGAACTATAGTTGCATCGTGATGGCAATAGACATAACTAAAATAATACAGATCCATCCATAATATCATAAATATTAATCACTAAGACATGCTAATACATCTCATTATACATGAGTAGAAATCTTCTAAATACAATTATATAAATACACTATGGGATTAAAATCCCAATTCATCATACCACAAGAAGGGCATCTTCAAATCTTGTTCACAAGTCCCAACCCACAATTAGGCTCCATTACCCGACCAGCTAGCTAAAAATTAAAATAAAGGCATGATTCTGGGCCAATTCAATAAGTAGGCTGAATAAAAAATAATAATCAATCCAAAATAGTATATTTTGGCCAACCCGTGAACATACACATGACCATGCAATCATAATATGAGGCCTAAGTCCTCACTATTCCCAATATACATTCTACATCATTCAGGTGTATAAGATTATAATTATATCATTGTAATGCCTTGCCTTCCCATGGCATTACTAAGGCAATAGCAAGAGGACCCACGGCCAGAGTCTCCCTTGAACTTACCCTCTCAAAACCCATATGCAACAAGAGCACATTCCCATAGATGCCCAAAACCATAGTTGCACTGTAATAGCAGAGTGTGGAAAAGCATACCTACCCTGTTAAAGTAATGATATGTAATTTATCATCATTCTACATATGATCAATATTTAAATGTAATAACTATATATTAATCACAATTGACTACATCTTATCCTTAGTTCATAATGTAGCCCCTACTAGGGTTTACTCAAATACTCAATTAAATTCCTAATTAAAGGCAATTAGTGCATTAATAATGGCAGTTAATCATACCATACCCTTCTAAGTGTCATTTTATCGAACATGTAACATGCAACTTTTGATTTGCATAGTTTTAATCATAGATAAATTAGGGCTTCCACCCCAAACTAGGCATAAGCATGATTTAACTAAATTCATAGTATAATTAACATTCAAAACACCTCTTTCATCACCCAATTCATGTTTTCCCCGACTTAGAATTTCCCAATTGCCAAATCACTTTCATAAACTAGAATTAATGAAATCTATCTAATATAATTGATGAGTAATTCTTAGTGGAAATTACTTACCACTCACTTTCCTCCAATTGGAATCCCCAAATACTAGTTGTAGAACAAAATTCCTAATTTTAATCCAGCTTCCACCATTCCACTCTGTCAAAATCAATGTTTTCTTGATGCCTGACTGTTACTACGTTCCTTGCCATTGCTTTCCCCAACTAAAGTTGTCAAAACCATGCCAAATAGAGTTTTTCCAGATCTTGGGAATGAATGGGAGAGCTAGGAACGTATGGGGCTAGAAATGGGGGCTGGTGGAGGATTTTAAGCTCACCCCTTATGGTGCTCCAGTGATGCACGCAACTAAGTATACATGTGGCCTGCTTATGACGCTTTTTATCCACTTTTCTCAAAGTAATTCCTTCCAAGTTACCACAATATACAACCCATGAATCATGTCCATCTCTATTTTCTATTTTTATAAAGAGTTTCCTTCCAAATTCCCAAGTTACCTATACACCATTCATTTATAAACTGTAGACCCAATATATCATTTACAAAATTTTCAAAGCCCCACATTCCACACCCCCCCCCCCCCTTATGAAAAGTTTCGTCCTTGAAACTTAAGTAAATAAGTAGGGATAAGTTGTTCTCATTAACTCTTCCAATTCTCAGGTCACTTCTTCTTCAGTGTGATGATCCCACTATTCCTTTACTAAGCGAATAACCTTGTTCCTCAATTGTTTCTCTTTATTGTCTAAGATCCGGATCGCCTATTCTATGTACTATAAGTTTTTCTTAATTTTGATTTCTTCAGGTGCCAATATGTGGAAAGAATCAAGCTCATATTTCTTTAGAGATGACACATGGAACACTTCATGAATTCCAAAAAACAATGGTGGCAATGCTATCTGTTAGGTTACCTTGCCGATCCGTTCCAAAATCTCATAAAGAACTATATATCATAGGCTCAACTTTCCTTTAGTGCCAAATCATACTACATCCTTCATGGAGATACTTTTAGGAAAACTTTATCTCCTACTTAAAATTCTAAGTCACATCTTTGCACATCCGTATAACTTTTTTGGTATGATTGAGCAATACAAATCTTTTCTTTAATCTAGGCTACTTTCTCAACTATATTTGCAATCATCTGTAGCCTTACTAAAGTAATTTTGCCTACTTCATTCCAATATAATGGGGATCGGCGTTTACACCCATATAATGCTTCAAAAGGAGCCATCTGGATACTAGAATGATAATTGTTATTATAAGCAAATTCAATCAATGACAAGTACTGGCTCCAAGCTTTGCCCCATTCTAGAACACATGCTCTAAGCATGTCTTCTAGTTGCTGATTTACCAATTTTGTCTGCCCATTTGTCTAGGGGTGATACATGCTGCTAAAATCTAACCGTGTTTCTATAGCCTTGTGTGATGCTTTACAAAATTTAGAGGTAAACCCTAATCGTCTATCTAAAATAATCACTTTAGGCACACCATGTAATTTCATAATTTCTTTCTGATAAATTCATGCATATTCCTCAAAAGTAAATGTAGTCTTGATTGGTATAAAGTGGGCTACTTTAGTCAATCTATCAACAATGACCCAAATACTGCCACACCTAGTAATTATCATTAGTAGACCAGTGATAAAGTCCATTGTTATGTCTATCCATTTCCACTCAAGGAGTTCAATAAATTGCAATAACCCACTTGGTCTTTGATGTTCTACTTTCACTCTTTGGCATATTAAACATTTAGCCACATATCTGGCTATATCATTCTTCATATCATTCTACTAGTATTGAGATTTCAAATTATGAAACATTTTATTACCACCAGGATGAATGGTGTAAGGCGAAGAATGTGCCTCCTCTAATATCCTTTGTACCACTACTGATCCTTTAGAACACACCAACCGATTCCTATATCTTAGAAGATTATCTACCCCTATTAAGAAATCTGGTACTTATTCTACTATACTCTCTTCTTTAATTTCTGAAATTCCTCATCTACTATTTCTTTTTGAGCTGTTTGGATTTCATCTATCAAAGTAGGTTGGATGCTTAATTGACACAGTTGGGTCACTATCCCTTTCATCCCAACATGTAGATCTAGACTCCTTAACTCTTTAAATAATTTGTTCTTTTGTGTCAACATACATGCTAGACTACTTCCAGATTTCCTACTCAAGGCGTTGGCTATAACATTTGCTTTGTTAGGATGATGAATGTTCAAATTATAATCTTTCAACAATTCTAGCCATCACCTCTACCTGATATTCAATTCTTTCTGAGTAAAGATATATTTACAAATTTTATAATCTATGTATACATCACAATGTCCCTATAAAGATAGTGTCTTCATATTTTTATAACAAAGACTACTATTGCAAACTCCAAATCATGGGTTGGATAGTTACGCTCGTGAGGTCATAACTAGTGTAATGCATAAGCTATTACATTGTCATTTTGCATTAAAACACAACCGAATCCTTTCTTTGATGCACCACTATATATCACAAATCTGCCCTGTCCTAATGAAATTGCAAGAATTGGTGCCTTTACCAACCTTCTATTTAATTCCTGAAAAGCAGCTTCACACTGATCATTCCATTCAAATATAACCCTTTTTAGTAATAGTAGAGAATCCTTGAACAAAACTTTGATAATACCCAGATAATCCCAAAAAGCTTTGGACTTTGGTCACTATACCTAATCTAGGCCCATTCACTACAGCCTCTATTTTACGAGGGTCCACAAAGATACCATCTCCCAAGATAACATGGCCTAGAAATGCTACATTGTTCATCCAGAAGTCATATTTCTTTAGTTTTGCATAAAGTTTTTCTTCTCTTAGTTTCTGCAAGGCCATTCTCAAATGTGATTCATGCTCCTCTTTATCCTTTGAATAAATCAAAATGTCATCAATGAAGACAATTACAAATTGATCCAAGTAGGATTTGAACACCCTATTTGATTAGATCATAATATATCATATTTTTTATATCTAAATTCACATGTTTAAGATCTTTTTAAATATTTTTTAGTGGATATTGAACTTAACAGAGTTTGTTTTATTAATATGTAAAATGAAACTAAAGATTACAAAAGATGTTACTTTAAAGAAATTTTTGGGACTGATGGATACATATTTGAAAAATTTGTTCAACATGAAAATTTTATACTTTATTCTTTTCTTTCTAATGTATCAAAAATTATATGATTCTGAATTTATATAAGAAAATTATGGCTAAAATAGTGCAACTGTCTATAGAGCTTCACATTCATCTGCTACTTCATTTGACAGAAGGCATCACTTTGAAGGTTCATAACTCATAGAAGATGGACTATTACATAAAAGTTGTAGAACCTGAAATTATCTATCCAATGCAAAAATAATAAAGCACTTATGAGTTCTTATAAGAAAGTTATGATTAAAATAGTAGTACTCTCTCCAAAAATCTCCAACATAGAATTTTTACTCTAAAGTTTACCAACACAAAAGGCAATATTTTGAGGGCCCACAACTCAAAATAGAAGCAGAATTAGAAAAAGTGATTAACATGAAAGTTGTAGATCTTGAAATTATCTATCCAAATCAATAAAAATAATCAATTCAGAGTTCATATGATAAATTTATGATGATTCTACTAAAACTGCTCTGGAACATCAAAAACTCTGAAGTAGATTTTTTCTCCGAAGTTCACTTCAGAGAACTCTGAAGTACCAATTTTTTCTCCAAAAGAGAACTCTAAAGCTAAAAAAAATCTCTAAAGTAATGATTATTTCTCCAAAGTTCACTTCAAAGAACTCCAAAGTAATAATTTTTTCTTCGAAGTTCACTTTAGAGAACTCCGAAACAAGAATTCAAATTTCTGCTCTATTTTCATGCCGCTAAAGCAGCCTAACAAGAAACAAATTTTGAAATCAAGTCTTGGAATTGGAAGTACACAAATTTATTTATTCTTACATGCATTATATGTTGTTATCCAAACTATAATTAGTAATATACTTTTAACAATGGAGTCCCACAATAATCAACAATTGCAACTATCTGAGATATTTTTGAAGCAATTTCCTTTACATACATTGCTGAAATTTTTTAGAAGTTATTACAATTTGTAAAAGGTATATTTGGAAATTAGTAGCACAATAATGTTATCTATTGTTGGAACTTTTCTTACGTATGAAAATAATCTTTTTGGGTAGAAAACACAGAGTTATTTTTAGAAGATGATTCTGATACATAAAGGAATTGTAATTCGTGGAGGAATTCTATTAAGACTTAACTGCTTGGGTTATTTAAGGACACTCAGGAGTGTAGATCGGGAGAGGAGAGTTGGGCATAGATAGAGAGTTAGACGAGAAGAAGAGTTTAGAGCAAGAAGATCATTGGAAAAAGTTGTTGTAACCTGAATGATCTGTTTTCTTTTTAGTTCATCTTTTATTTTTGTATCAACATTCAATATTGGATTATGATGATGTTTATTAATTACTTAGTTAGTTTTAATTCAAATATGATGTTTTAAATTTTTGTTATCTAGGATTAAAAGGATCCTAGCAATGAAGCTTGTGTTGATGTTTGATTTTTGAGTTAAATTATCTTCTTCCTTATTTTTTCTTCTTTTCAAAGCTTAATGTATGTATATGCTTAGCTACCATGTGCATGAACTGAGATTCTTAATTTATACTCAAGATAGGTGAATTAGGAATAGAGTCTTGAATTGAAGAACATATGATACAATAAAGTTTAGAGATAGCCATTGTGCATGTGCAATCCGTGTGAATATGACTTTGCAGGTGCATATATTACACTGGGATGCTTAAGCTAAATGAGTTTATTAATTTGGATTTGCATAGAGACATAGTAAATCACTTTAATAGGTACACTAATCATAACACGTAAGAAAGGGTAGTGGATACCTTAGTGCATCTAATTGACTTTGAGAGGAATGATGATTTACTCAATGCAATTCATCAATACAAGTAGATTTGTTAGGTGAAGTTGAATTCCTAGATATTTCATCCATTGATATTTCTTTTTTTGTTCTTACAATTTGTAAAATTCATTATTTATTCAAATTTAGTTCTTTTATCATCTATTAAATTTCATTCAATCAAATATTACTGATTTGATACAAGTTTGGTACTTAGTGTGTAACAACCTACTTCCTAGTGGGAATGATACTTAACTTACCTTATCTATACTACTTGTGATCGTGTATACTTGCACAAGAGTCAACACTATTCATTAAATCCATGAAAACTACTAGAGCATTCCTTAACCCAAATAGCATTACCAAAAATTCATAATGTCTTAATGTGTCCTGAATGTAGTCTTATGAACATCTGCACGCTTAATCTTCATTTGATGGTTCCCTGACTATAAATCGATTTTAGAGAAAACTGTAGCCCCTTGCAGTTGATCCAACAAATCATCTATCTTAGGTAATGCATATCTGTTCTTGATAGTTACTTTATTTAATTCTTGATAATCAATACACAATTGAAGGCTTCCATCTTTCTTTTTCATGAACAACACCGGTGCACCCCACGATGACATATTGGGATAAATAAATCCCTTATCCATGACAACCTGCAGTTGCACTTTCAACTCTACCAGTTCTATGGGTGCCATTTGATATGGAGTCTTAGATATTGATTCTGCCCCAGGTTGGAGATTAATACAAAACTCCACTTCCCGCTAAGGAGGTAATCCAAACAATTCATCGGGGAACATGTCTGGAAAATCTTGCATTACAAGTATATTCTCCAATGATCAATGCTCCAAACGGGGTTGATAGCTGATACCAAGTATGCTTCACACCCTCATCACATTAGACTGAGAGCCTTCATAGCTAACGCAATTGTAAGAGTTTTACCGTTAGGCAAACTTCTAAAGCTAATTTCCACCTTATCAGGGGTCCTTAATGTTACTTGTTTAGTTTTACGCTCAATGTTTGCCTCATACTTGGCTAGCCAATCCATACCTAGTATAATATCCAAACCTTTCATATTCAATACAATTAGGTCAGCATAAATTGTCTACTCTCGATCACTATAGGTATCTCATAACATACTTCTATAGCTGTGTTAACTGCTTTTAATGGAATAGACACCTCTATCACATGATGCATGGGGTATTTAGACAAGCCAGCACTATTGACAAATGCAATGGAGACAAAAGACAGAAAGGCACCCGGATCATACAAGACATATGACATGCAATTACAAATCAAAAGATTACTAGTGACTATGTGATCCATGGCCTGAGCTTCCTGAACATTAGTGACTTGTACTACCATCGTCGTTGGAGGTCTATGTTGCTCATTCTGACATCCAGAAGCTACATTAGGTCCTCGACCTCTACCTCTCATCTGGCCCCCGCCATGGAGATGGCACTCAGGAAGTTACACTATCACTTTGCCCTTAGTTAGGGCAATTCTACTGGAACATGACCAATCTTGCCATATAGAAAACAAGTGAGTGGCCTTTGCTATCCCAAATCCCATGGCTGACTCGACCCTTGACTAATTTACTTCATCTATTTTAGAGTTGATTTAGTTGGCCTTCCTCTCAACTTGTTTAATAATACAAGACAATCAAATTTCAAATGTCCTATTTTCTTACAATAATTACTTTTAGATGTTACCGTACCACTCTGCTCAGTTCCAATTCTGGGCCTTTTCTAATGCCCTTGCTCATTTTCTCTCATACATCTTCTTTCTCTAAATTTGGTCTGCTCCTATTACTCCATTTCCACTAAATGAGCACGCTCAAGGATATCTTCATATCTATTAGCATAAGTGAGGCTAACTTCTCTCAGATATCTAATCTCCATCCTTCTTGAAATTTCTAGACTATCTCTAGTGCATCCAATTGGGCCCATGGCACAAATCATGCCAAAGACCTAAATTGTCCATTATACTCTTCTACAATTTTCTTGCCTTGCAACAATGTTAAAAATTTAGTAGCTAACCTAGCCTTCTCGCTAGTTGGCACATATCTCCGGAGCAATCTCTCTAAAGTTAGTCCATGTCATTCCTGCCACATTGCCAAGAATCATCAATTTCTTAATATGCCACCACTATTCCACCTTACCTTCCAACTAATAGACCCCATATATAATACCTTATATTCTTCAAGGCATTCCATATATGCAAATGCCTTTTCCATACCAGAGAGCCATTTATTTACCACACGATAGTCCCATTGCCCCTTGAAAACTAGAGGTTTCATATTTTGGAGAGCTTTCATGTTTAAACTTATCCTTGGCTACCTTCAAGATGTCTGACCTGTATCCGGTTCTACATTTACTGGCCTTACACATGGCCCCACCATCTATTGAGGCTCCTCTACAGGGCTCTTTTAAGTTTGGACTAGTTCTTATAGGGTTTGGGCAATAGCCGCTATCATTGTCATCATAACACAAATTTTAGTGCCATTATTTGGGGCTGCATAGGAGGAACTACCTCATTACTAGGACCCATAGTGCCTGGCCTATCTATTCTTGTCAGTCCTACCTTGACATGACCTTCCTTAGGCTCAACTACCCCTTCTTCAACTTCATTCTGGATCAACCCCGGTATCTCATAGGCCCTAGAGGCTTTTGCTTGAGTTTTCCTAATAACAACCCCTATCGCTCAAGTTTGGGTAGTCCCCCTTGGTGACTCATCTTCCCCTATGGGGACTTTGCCTTTGTCCACTCTCTTCCTCGATGTCATTACCGTATAAGGAAGAGTATATGACCATATAACAACACAAAATTAAGTTATCAACTCAACTTATCAATATAAAGTTTCCATTTACGTCTTATGCTAACGTTCCCCCATGTTTCTAGCATTTTGAAACTATGCATGTCATTCTTTTACCAATTTCCAGCACCCTTATTATTACAATTCTAGGACTTACTTCCACCATCCTTCTGAGTATCAAACATAACCAACTCTGAAAACACTCTATCACGCCTGGCCTTCATAAGGCATTAATAAGGCAGTAGCAAGAGGACCCGTAACCAGAGTCTCCCCTGAACTTGCCCTCTTAAACTTGTATGCAACAAGATCACATACCCATAGATGCCCAAAATCGTAGCCACACTATAAAAGCAATATGTGGAAATGCATACCTACCTTGTTCAAGTAATGACATTTAACTTATCATCATTCTTACCCTTGTAGATTTATACTATTTACATCATTGATATAACTCATAAAATTATATTTTTTATACATTCCAAAATATAATAAAAGATAAAGAACTCTAAAAATCATGGCCTATTTCCCTCTTGAGCTCCAACCCCTTGTAGGGCTACATATTTCGGCCTGTTAACTAAAAAAAATAAAACATCATAAAGCAAGATGAGTCTGAGCAACTCAGTAAGTAGGCATGCAAATTAAAATGTATATGAAGACAACAATCTCACACATGCAAATGAAATTACTATCATGATGTTAACACAATCAGAACTATGCATGTCCAGTTAAGACTCTTCTAATCATTCTTTGTCATTCATGACATTCCATCTGATACCAATAGGTACCATGCCTGGGAGGTCACTAATCAAGTGGTCAAAGACACTACCCAAGTGGACTTGGCCACAATTTAAGTGGACTCAGCCATAGTCACAATCCAAGTGGACTCGATCACCAATCAAGTGGACTCAACCACAATCACAATCCAAGTGGACTCAGCCACAAATTAAGTGAACTCAGCCACAATCCAAGTGGACTTAGCCACAATCCAAGTGGACACAGCCAAAAATCAAGTGGACTCAGCCACAATCAAGTGGAATCAGCCACAATCCAAGCGGACTCAGCCACAAATCAAGAGGACTCAGCCACAATCCAAGTGGACTCAACCACTAAGCATCCAAATCCAACAGAACACAATTGATATTTTGGCAATATATTATAGTAAGCATGTCCAACTCTTATTTTAATATCTTTGTAATCATTCAATTGTTGCTTATGTTGATGAATAAATGCCTTAGTAAATGCCCCAAATAATTACATCAATTATGTAAATAAAAAAAATAGAATCTCAGAATTTTTGGCTGTAGCACCGCGGATCAAAATTTTGGCACCGTGGAGTCAGTCGCACTACCCATTTCACCCATGTCCAGCAAAAACCAACACCGCGATGCTAAATTTGGCGTTGCGGCCTCATGCCTACTACCCACTTGTTCTCCTTAGTAGCTTGTCGTATTAACCCATTTCTTGTACTCCTTTGTTTCTCTTGTCTCATGATCTTAATCCCCACTTAATTTATGATATTTGTCCTCTCGTTCTTCTTCATTCTTCCCACTTATCTTGGGACACAATCATGCATATGATGCCATCACTATGTATATACTGCATTGCTCTCATTATGTTTTATAAAATTCATAATTCTCAACATATAATAACTTAAGTCTATATTTATATTTATTTCCCACTTCAATAGATTATTTCCTTGATTTCCAACTTTCCTCTACACAATTGAATGGTTTAAACATAATCAAAGCATAAATCTAACCAAAATCAACTCACAATACCCATAATGCATAATCATACATTCCAATTTAATTACATAGGAAAAGTAACCTCCTTACCTCAATATCTAACATCACGCCCTATTTCACCTCAAGCTTCATAATTTCACCATCACTACACCAATTTATGTATTCTACACTCGAAGTGTACATATGATCAATATTTAAATGTAATTGACTTACCTCTTATCTTTAGTTCATAATGTAGCCCCTACTAGGTTTTATCAAATACTCAATTAAATTCCTAATTAAAGGCAATTAGTGCATTAATAATGGCAATTAATCATACCACACCCTTCTAAGTGTCATTTTATCGAACATGTAACATGCAACTTTTGATTTGCATAGTTTTAACCATAGATAGATTAGGGCTTCCACCCCAAACCAACCATAAACATGAATTAACTAAATTCATATTATAATTCACATTCAGAACACCTCTTTCATCACCCAATTCATGTTTTCCCCAACTTACAGTTTCCCAATTCCCAAATCACTTTCATAAACTAGAATTAACAAAATCTATCTAATAGAATTGATGAGTAATTCTTAGTGGAAATCACTCACCACTCACTTTCCTCCAACTAGAACCCCCAAATACAAGCTGTTGAACAAAATCCCTAATTTTTCTCTAGCTTCCACCATTCTACTCTCTCAAAATCAATGTTTTCTTGATGCCTAATTGTTGCTACATTGCTTACCATCACTTTCCCTGACTAAAGTTGTCAAAATCCCTGCCAAACAGAGTTTTTCCAGAGCTTGGGACTGAATGGGAGAGCTACGAATGTATGGGCCTGGAAATGGGGGCTGGTGGAGCATTTTAAGCTCCATCCCTTATGGTGCTCTAGTGGTGCACACAACCAAGTATACATGCGGCCTGCCTGTGACACTTTTTGTCCACTTTTCTCATTGTAATTCCTTCTAAGTCACAACAATATACAACCCATGAATCTTGTCCATCTCTATTTTCTATTTTTATCAAGAATTTCCTTCCAAATTCCCAAGTTACTTATGCCCCATCCATTTACAAACCGTTGGTCCCATTCAGATGGTGATTCAAGAGGGGGTGAATTGAGTCTTTAAAACTTTTGACTAGATAAAAACTATAGTGCAAAGATAGAAAAAAATAGATAACACAAAGTACTTAAACTAGTATTTTTATAGTAGTTCGGCCCTTCACTTGGGTTCCTACTCTACTTCTCTGAGTTAGCCTTCTCTGCTAAACTCAGGTTCTACTAACACTCTCTTTGATCAGCACTCTTCTGATCAAATAAATATACTTATTGGTTTCCAAGCTCACCAACTAACTTTTACAACCTCCTAAGCAAGTTTCCTACTTGCTTCCAATGCTCAAATGCAAGAGTAAACAACTATGTACAAATATTGATGCCTCTGATCAGGCTGGTTTGTACAATATTAAGTAATAGTAAACAAAATGAATGTAATAGTAAGCAATAAAAGTCAATCTCCAAGAGTGGTTGAAAAGGTGGCTTTGAATGCTTGTTGGAGTGAGGCGTAGTGGAGTTGATCTCTGAAAGAAAAACTTTAAAGGATGAGTAAATGCTCTCTTTTCTTTTTGCTTTTCAAAAACTTATTATTTCTTCATTCCCACTTAACTCTTTTTATATTAATGCTTTTGACTACCTCTGATGTGGTAGATGAGGCTCTTAAATGCAAGGAAATGTTCTAATTTATGACCGTTGAGCCATTTTGCACGATTATAGATTTTCTAACATTATAATATCAGATCCTCCAATATTGCATTTTAGGGACATTTCGCGCAAATGACATATCGCCACATCTTTGGATTATTCAAAGCTGAGTTTCAGTGCCTCTGAAGTGGCACAATCGTGGTGACTCGTGTTGGATCCATTTAGCACTGACATTGAAGTGGTTCACTATCTCTGAAGTACTTATTCTATGACTCTGAAGTTATGAGTGCTTTGACAAACATGAGTTGACTCCAAAGTGCTTTGTTATCTCTGAACTGCTTAATTTGCAACTCCAACATTATACAATTTCTAACTTTAACAAGTCATATTCTCTGAAGACTTGCTCTGTTGACTCCGAAATCCTTGACACTGTCTTTGAAGTGCCTTGTTGACTCTAAAGAGCTTGTCCTGTTGACTCTGAAATTCTTGTCTTGACTCCAAAGTGGTCCATTATCTCTGAAGTTGTTATCTTCTATTGTTGAACAACTTCACTAACTCCAAGGTTATTAAGCTTGTGACTCCAAAGAGAGTTAATCACTCTGAAGAAATTTCCTTCTATCTCAGAAGGGATACTTTCCTGTCTTCGAAGTGCTTGAGCAATTTTAAAGGGATAAAATTGTGACTCTAAAGTTCCCTTAATGATTCTAAATTTTTATTTTCTTTACTTAAGTATATTTTTGAATTGTATACTTACTCCTCTTGAGTATTTACTTCGTTTCTTCCTCTGAAAAGTTACTTGATGCTTGAAGTTGTTTGAGACAACTTATTTACTTATTAGGAAGGTTATTCTTAAGGTTTAATTGGAAAATGTTTCTGCAAGCACTTGAGAATAAATTGTTAGTATCTTAATATTTCACTCATGTCTTTGATCATCATCAAAAAATGGTTGGTTAAGAATATTTATCATCAAAATCAAGCTAGATAAGAGAGTATCTTCAACAAATATGTCATTTACAAAATTTTCAAGGCCTCACATTCATCTAGGCACAATATATCAAGTCTAAGACCCTCTAGGCCTTTCATATCATAAACATGCTATACAGGCACAACATGTCATAATGATGTCATACAGGCATTAAAATATATTATGTCATATTTATGCAAATGTTACATCAAAGCAATTCATTTACTATACTCATATACACTATCACGGAATGCTTCTCATTCGATCAGTACACACCGTTCATTCAATTATCATATAAAGAATTCTAAGATACCCAAAATCCCCACTAATTCCTACCTTTGTATAAGCCTAACAAAAAGAAAAGTCATGGGATATTCCTTATCCCCATTAGTTATCAATCCTTACATTCACATGATATAATAATCTAAAATTATACAACATATTGGGATATCTGCTATCCTCATTCCTACAAGTCTTCATATATTATCATAACTACCAATTCATATACAATGATGGGATAGTCTCTATCCCCATTAATCCACACATTCATATAATATGATAAGCACCAATCAATATAAAATCATGGGATATCTACATTTCCCTTTCATTCATACATGCCCATATGTAAATCATAGGATAATTACTATCCCTATCCAGCATTACATTTAACCAGAAAAGAGCCTACTTACTTTAATGAAGAATTGTCTTACAACTTCTTGAGTTTCATGCCTTCTCATTCTGCTTAATGGTCCTACACGTATAACAATTCCATTTGTTTATAAAGGCAACTTTAATTAATTCATATCAAGCCAATGAATTATACCTATAATAATTTCTAGATACTATGGTCAGCCCATAGACAAGTCCATATCCCTTTCAAGTGCATAGCTACACTCTAACATTAGCCGCAAGGATATCTACCCTACAATCCTCCTTAATCATTTCCTAATCATGTATTTCCTATATTAAATACCTTGTGTTAATTCCTCTTTCATGACCAATTTAGGCTATAATATGTTTAATCAATTATATCATTTCTCTCATGGAATCATTTTATCAAACATGTGATAAGCATTATCATTTAACTTAACACTTCTTCTTACAGCATATCCACTATACTTATTTCCAATTACATACAGTAATAATTGACAATAAATTAACTTTAATAACAATAATTTAATCTCGATAATAGGTTAATTAAACTCTAAACTTTATTAAATTGTTGCAGCCATGCTTAATACACAATGTTCATTTCAATTAAGGTGCTACACACCACATGAACAACCATTTGACACTTTTCTCATGTCTAATTAACTTCAATAACACTTCAATCAACTAATTAAGCTTTCCCCCATGAGTTTAGCAATAATTTATCTCATTTTCCCCCCAATCACTATTCACAGATAGCTTGAAATCCTAATAAAATAGAAATCATTAAATCAATTCGATAAAAGAAGTTTACCTTCAAATTCGGGCATTGCTTCCTCTCTTAAATGAAGATCCGATCTCAATCCACAAGAATCCCCCACCACTCAAAGCTAAAATAGATTTTCCTTCTCTTTCTAACATCCAAACAACTAGAGTTTTAGTTTAAATGCATGAATCCTAGCTTTTGATGCATAAACATGGTGATTTTCTAGCAAAAATGACATGAAAATTGAGCATAAAGGGGTTGGGTCATGAGGCTAGGGCGTGGGGAAGAAGATGGGATGCATGGGAAAAATAAGGGTTAAACCATTTTAAAAAAAATTAGACAGTCGGTGCTCCACCACCTCACCACACTAATGTCTCCGTGTCGGATTTGGGCCTGCGGTGCCAGAACTGTTGGACATCAATCTCCCCGCCTGCCTTACAAACTAGCACCATGGCACTCGTTTGGCCACTGCGATGCCCACACCGCTACCTCCATTTCCCTTTATTTTGTGCATTTTTGTTTTATTTCTTCTCCACTTCGGTTCCTTGCTTCTCAGACATTTTTGGCCCTAATTTTTTTACATAATAATGATGTAATATTCTATAACACCCAGGGTGTTAAGTTTGGGGGATAAATTTTTCACATTTACTTATAGTGGGGAATTGAGATGAAGAAATTTTGTTTTGAAATGAAATAATTCAAGTATGTATGAACTGCATATTAGTTAACTGTGATTGTACAAGTTGAAAGAATATGAAATGGTCATATGACTCAATTCCTAGTTATTTGAGGTAGATTTATTATGCGATATATGTCAATATTATGTGAAAAGAAGCAAAAAAAATCATGAAGTAGGAGAGCAACGGCGTTGGTGCCTTGACAAGCAAATCAAATGTCGCAGCGCTAATTCAAGGGGAGGAAATGGTGATGTCAGCGAATCGGGTGTCGCGGTGCCCAAATTCGGCACTGTGGCGCCAATTGGCAAATAAAGTTTGTGGTCCTTTTTTTATGTCATTTCGTTTTGTTTCAGCCTAAGCCATTTTCTTGTTCTTCCCCATTCCCTAGCCTTGAAATTCAATCCTCTAAACCTTGATTTCTTACCAATTTTGCTAGAAAATCATTTTGCTTTAGTATATAACTCCTTATAAACCTAATTTCCATTTATTTAGAAGATGGAAGGAAGGAGGAAATCCATTTGGTTGCAATTCATGGAGGCTTTGGAGTGCTTCGAGCTTGGATTCTTGTTTTGGGATAGCAGTCATGCACGAAAGTCATGGTAAGTTTGTTTTCCCCAAGTTAAATTATGGTTTTTATTTGTTAGGGTTTATACCCAACTCTTGAATAGTAGTATTATGATGGAATTAGGAGATATTGTTAAGGATTTAATGAGAAAATTGATTAAATCTTAGTTTGTAATGGTTTTGGGGTAAGTTAGACATGAGAATCTGAATTGGGATAATGATATGATTAAGGTATGGAAAGGGCTTGTTGTATATAACATGTTTAAGTAGTAATTGGTTGAATTAAGGGTTTTATTGAGTTGTTTTAAAGATGTTTACATATTAATTATATTGTATATCAAATGAAAGTTGTAAGGAAGTAAGATTATTTGAGATACCTTATCGAAAAAGCATGATTGAATTAATGCCTATGATAAATTTGATGAAATATTTCCATAAAAGAAATGATGTGAGTGACTAACCATATGGCGGCTTGAGATTGACTATAAAAGAAGTATTAAAGCAATGTATGAAATATATAATTAAAAAATGATTGGAAAAGGCACGAAAGTTAGACAATATTGTGGCTAATATTAGAGTGCAACTATGTACTTAAAAGATCTATCATCAATGGATATTGTAATCTATGGGCTTGATTAGATAAAGTGTACATTATTTACATCATTTGGAATCTTTTAAATACAATCATACAAGTACACCATGAAATTTACAATTATGTAATTATTATATGGGATACAATCCCAATTCATCATATCATACCACGCAAAGACATCTTCAAATTTTGCTCACCAATCTCAATCTACAATTGGGATTCTTTACCTAACTTGCTACCTAAAAAAATAAAAATAAGAAGGCGTGAGTTCTGGCAAACTCAGTAAGTGGGCACATTAGTAAATAATAATTTATTCAAATGTAGCACAATTCACACCAACCAACGAATATAAAAATATCAACCATGTTGTCCTAGTATCCAAGAAACTACAATCAGGAATATAATACACTCACATCTTGTCTTGAGATGTAAAACACAACATACATATCTTTATTGTACAAAAATGTATCATATTATGTACTTTAGACACAATATCATGTCATTCCGTCACATAAACTTCATAGAATGCTCTACGTTCCATTCATATATACAATCACATAAAATAATAAAATAATACACATCGGCACAGCATGTGATATCTCCTATCCCCTTAATTCCACACATTTCACAATAAAGAGAAAAACTTGGGATATTTATTATCCCCCACTAGTCCATACAATGAAAAACACAATAATATAAGACATACTATTCAACACAAACTTGGGATATTCTTTATCCTCCACATCTAGACATCCATATACAAGAATAATTATTCTTATACATAGAAACATGGGATACTTTCTATCTCAGTTATCCCATATTCATGTCACAAAAGTTACACTAACCTTTATCATCCAAGGGATACTCGTTATCCCCCAACATTCATGTATTCATAAAATATAATAAACATCAACTTTATGAAAGCATGGGATATCCACTATCCCCAATCATACATACATGCCCAGATTCAAAACATATAGGATAACCAATATCTCCATCCATGCATTCAGCAAAAATAATACCTACTTATCTTACTAATGAAGCATCTTATAACTTCTTGAGCTCCATGCCTTCCCATCTTATTCAATTATCCTACACATATAACCTTGCTTTTCATTTGTAAAGCATGACATGTCATAGTAATAAATAAGTGTAATATGTGGATGGATCTGTAGAAATTGTGTGTGTTTTGGCCAGTGGTAAGTATATGAATTATGATTTATGTTAGTGTTTTGTAGCTATTTTAATTATAGTTTTTATATGATAAATGAATACATAGGTTTAGATCCTTATATTTTAGGGTAGACTCTGCCAAATTTTTGGCAGCATATTTCCCTTAAAATGGAAAAAATAGAGAGTAATGGTAAAAATTATAAGCCCCGGGAGTGGGGTTTCACATATGCATAATAAATTTGTCTCAAGTAGCTAGGAATCAAGTCATATCACCATTAGCATATGCTTTTAATCTTTACAATTATATTTAACCCATATGCACTTTATATACTCTTACACAATTTTATTTAAAAGTAAATGTTTTTCACCTAAATTCATTACTATAATTAAATACAAAAAAAATTTACCACATTTTCAACAGCCCAGGTGTTACAAGCTCTTCTTGAGCATGGTCTCAAATACTAGATCAAGGTAAATTACAAGAGAAAGAGAACATGTGATGCCTAGAAACTTTATGGTATGTGTAAATGTGTTTCTATATTTGGAAATACATAATACATGTAAGTTCTTTATATTTTAGAGAAATTAGCAAGATAAAGTGATAAACTTTTGAAGAGCATGACTAGTACTATGTCTATTATGTTCATTAGGTAGAATTATGGGGAAAAAACTGCAAACAATCGTGGAATTGAGGTCTCATTGCATGTGTTATCATGCATAGTAGGTAAAACAAGATAAATTGCTCCATCATTCTCTCTTAGCCCATTCCATACGTTCAAGCCTCCCCTACGTTCCCCCCTTCACTTGAAAACCCCAGATTCTAGTGGATTTCAATGATTTGGGCTAGGAAAATTGGCGGCAAAGTATTCTACAGTAGTCTGATAAGAGGAAAACACAAGATTTAGCCAATTTAAGCCATGGGAAAAAGAAGAAAAATAAAAGAACATGAACCCAACTGGGTTTTGCTGTAATCGACAAAGGAATTAGTAGTTAAATGATATTTTGTTTAAGAATATGTGATTTCTACTATATCGAATGGTTGAATTTGGAGTTATAATGCATGATCTGTAGAGAAGCAAGGTATGAAAGATTGGAAATTTGGGGGGAAATGTGAATTTAGCCATGCTTTAGGTATTATGATTGATGATTGGGGAAGGAATCATGTTAAAACATGTTTATGTATAGTTTGGGTAAGAAACCTTAAGCTAGCTATAGCAAGAAATGAGAAATCTGAAAGTTGCCTATCACATGTTCCATGAGATGACATTTAGAACGTTATAATGCCACTAACTCTTGCTTTTGAGCCATTGATTGTTGCTTAAGCGGGATTTAAATGGGGTAATTGTGTAAACCCTAGAATGGGGTAATTAAGGAACTTAAACTAAGGCTAGAATTATAGATGTTCTGTAAGGTTTAATGGGAAGTAAATACTCATGGGATTTGTATTCTATGTATAAGAGTGGTAAATTGTAGTATTGTATTGGGAATTTTGGAGCTTAAGAGAAAAAGGGGTGTGGTTCTTCATATGCAGGTAAATAGGTTTACGTTTTTATATAAATAAGTTTGAATTTCATAAGTACATACTCTCTAACTAAACCTCGTTGTATTATGCTTTGCCATATTTAAAAAGTGGATTGTATAACACCAAGGAATAGAAGCTTCTTGTATAATCCTGAAATCATTAAGTTATGATTATGTACAATGGTATGCACATAGTGGGATATGTGAGAATTTAGGATGAATGATGCTTTTAAGTTGCATAACAACTTATGAATGATATGTATAATTGATATAAAGGATTGGTGTTGATTATGGGCATGTAAAATTAATTGGAATTGAACTTACAAAGAAGGCTTAAGTGAAGGAAATAAAGGTGTAAATAAGGAGGTTCAACAGGGTAAACAAGGGAGATAATGGAAGTACTAAATAGGTTGAAAAAGGTCACAGCGAAATTTGCAGCCATAGCCCTGCTACAATGCAAGGAAAGATCATAGACAACAAAATTTGGGGCAGCGGCCCTGAAATTCAAGGTTGTTGCATTGCTATAGTGCAATACATTGCTGCTATAGTCACTTGGTGAAAATTTTATCTTTTTATGCATTTAATTGTTGGAATTATTTGAGGACTTCACTAATGTCATTCTAAAGAATTTAAGAAATCTTTAGAAGGTTCAAAAACCTAAAGATTAGAGGGTAAAAAGGTTAGAATGATATGTAAATGTTTGTCCACTATTTTATATAATTTTCGGGATGGTAGAGTTATGTATGATTCACCCGAATGGCCGAATGGCCTGAATGGTCGGATATAATTCTCCTGAAAGGCGAGATGGCCCGAATGGCTAGACATGATGCACTTGAATAGCGGAATGGCCTGAATGGCCGGATATGATTTGCTTGAAAGGTGAGATGGCCCAAATGGCCGGATATGATGCACCCGAATGGAGGAATGGTCCGAATGGCCGGATATGATGCGCCTAAAATGTGGGGATGGTTTGAATGGTCAGATATGATTCATCTAAAATGTGGGATGGTCCAAATGGCCGAATTTGATGCATCTGGTTGATATGAAGGCCTGACTGGCCTGGGTTATGTGATACCTCTAATTATTATTAACAGCTTCCCAGAGATTCATTAAAGATGGCAATAATGGATTGTTGAGGTATAATAAGGTATAACAGAGAAAATGCGAATAGAATAGAATCAATTAAGATGAGAAAATATGAGGAAGATGATGAAAATGAACCATCATAAAGTGAATGTGGTAAGAAATTTATAATCATTAATGCATCATACTAAGAGAATATGGTTGCATATCATGAGCCATTATATGTTACAAATTTCAGTTACATGTGACATGATCTAGAAGAAATATTTTGTTATTAATTTCTGTCTAATTGTATACCTACTTACTGAGTTTTCTAGACTCACCTTGTTTTAAATTTTAGTTTTTAGTTGATAGGCCTGAAGACAGAGCCCAAGGTGGGGTTGGGACTTAGGATCGGGATAGGCTATGAGCCATATTCATTGAGCATCTATCGATATAAAAACCTTCCTTTTGATATTTGGAATGTATATAAATTGTAAAATTTATAAATTTATGCTTATGTTGTATATAAATGTGTGTAAATAAATTTTAGTTAGCATGTCATGATATAGAGAAGACATGAAATTTATTTGACTACCTCCATCACAATGCGACCGTTGATTTTGGGCAGCTGTGGGTGTATGATATTTTGTTTATGTTGATTTTGATATGTATGGTTATATAGGATGATGGGTTATACAGGTTATAGATAGACAATAAAGGGAAGACTCTATCCAGAGTTTTTTGAGTTATCGTCCTACAGTAATGCCCAAAAAGTGGGGCATTATAGAACATAAATTAAATACACTTTTCATAAAAAGCTCAGGGGAAGAAATCTGAAACTTGAACGCTGAAGTAAATAATCTTCCCAAATAGTAGTTGAAGGCCTTTAGTGAATGATATAGAAGATTCAAGTATGAAGGCTCAATTGAATAGAAGAAGATTAGGCTTTGTAAAAATGTAGCAACGAAGTACTTCATTATTTCTTGCTTGTTTTCTTTGTCCTACCATTACTTCTTTATATTAGCTTTGAATTCCAGTCATTGGTGATAGGTGTAACACCCGAGGTGTTTAAAATGAGGATAAAATCTTTTTTACTGAATCATAGTGATGAGTTGATGTGGAGAAAATTATTTTTGAAATGAAATGGTGCAAATGTATATGAAGTGTTGAATATATACTATTATCTAGCTTGATTTTGGAGATAAACATTCTTAATCAAGTATATTTTGATGATGAGCAAAGACATAAGTGAAACATTAAGATACTAACAAATTATTCTCAAGTATTCTGCAGAAATATTTCCCAAACTAATCTTGAGAATAAACTTCATGATGCTTAAAGGAAGAAACCAAGTAAATGCTTAAGAAAACTAAGGAGACAAAGGGAAATCCCTTTGGAGTTACCTATTCATAAGCTTTGGAGTCACGTATTCATTAGCTTTGGAGTCAAAAAAAGCATTTGGGGGCCACTAGAGCACTTCAAAGATAGAGGAACATAACTTCAGAGTGATTAAATTACTTCGGAGTTACAAGCTCTCAACCTTCGGAGTCAGATGAAGCACTTCGGAAGTCACGAGCTAATAACATGCAGAATCTGTAAAGCCCCTTTGAAGTATAAGTGTAATTACCTCAGAATCAGCAAAGGTGCTTTGGAGTCAAGATAAGGTGCTTCGAAGTCAAGACAAGGTCCTTCGGAGACAATGTCGAGAGCATTTTGAGTTAACAGGACACTCTTTAGTGAATACAACTTGTTAGAGTCAGAAGACAAGCCAAGTAAAACTTTTCAGAGACAAAAAAATACTTCAAATTTTGAACTTAGTTACTTTGGAGATAAAGAGGAACTTCAGAGTTAGAAAAGAAACATCTCGGAGTCAAGACAAATACTTCAGATTCGACTAGACTCTTTAGAGTCAATTCCTTCGGAGTCACAGGTTAAACTCTTCGAAGATAGTGAATTCCTTCGAAGTCAAGTCCTACCATTCTGACATGAGTCGCTGCTGTCGTGCCACTTTGAAGCCTCCAAAACATATCTTTGGTGCATCTGAAGAGATAGCGATGTGTGAGCTATGCAAGAAACTTCATACCACTTAAAATCGAAGGATCTAATATTGAATCATAGACTCTGAAACCACACTGAAAAGTACAAAAATTATAAATTCGAATGTTTTTCTACATTAAATGATTCTCACCTACCATAGCAGAGAAATTTAGAGGTTTTAATATAAAAGAAGTTAAGTAAGAATGAAGAAATCAAGGAGATTATTTTAAGAAACAAAAGAGAGCATTTACTAAGTCCTTAAGACTTTTCTTCCACAATTTCAACTCCACTACAACACATTCAAAGAAGCATTCAAAGCCATCTATTCAACCATTTCTAAAGATTGAATCTTACTACTTTATTATTATAATAACTATGTTTATTGCTTCTAAACTTCATAAAAATCAGCCTGCTAGAGGCATTAATACTCCTACACATTATTTTTGCATATTTCTGCAAGTCAATGAATTGCCTCTATGTAATGAAAGCAAGTAGGATGCTTGCTTAGTATTTATATAAGTTAGTTGGTGAGCTTGGAAACCAAATGTATTTGTTTGATGAGGAGGTTACTGATCAAAGGAGTTAGTGGAACCTGAGGTTAGCAGAAAAGGCTAACTTAGAGAAATAGAGTAAGAACCTAAGTGAAGGGCCGAACCAGTATAAAAATATCAATCTAAGTGCATTGTATTATCAGTCTTTTCTTTATCTTTGCACTTTAATTATTTTTTGGCCAAAAATTTTTAAAGACTCAACTCACCCCCTCCCCCTCCCTCTTGAGTTACCATTTGAACAGGACCAATAATTAGTATCAGAGCAACCTTCACTTGTTATACCTTACTATTTCATTTATATAACCTATGAAGAGATCTCTATGGCTAGCTATTTCCACAACACTTTTTCTGAAGGTCAATCTACCTCTAGACCTCTATTATTTGATGGTAAAAATTATAGATATTAGAAGATGAGAATGAAAAACTTCTTCATTGCCTTAGACTATCAGCTATGGAAAACCATCAAAGATGGAATGATTGTTCTCAAGACTGAAGATAAATATACTACTGAGGACATTCTAGCAGCTAAAGATGTTAAAGGAAAGAATTGCCTTTACTATGCTCTTACATTCTCTAAGTTCGATAAGATAACTTCTTGTGATACAACAAAGAAAATCTGGAATAAACTAGAGGTTGCATACGAAGGCACAAAACAATTAAGAGAAATTAAGATAAAAATTTTTATGCAAGAATATAAAGCTTTCAACATGAAGCAGACAAAGTCAATCTCAGACATATTTGGAAGATTTTAAATGATAACAAATGAGATGAAAAATCTAGGAGAATAGTATGTAGAGCCCAAAATGGTCAAGATCCTTAACAAAGTGATGGATGCCCAAAGTGACAATAATCAAGAAGCAAGGAATCTAGACATAATGAGTCTACAAGAGCTTATGGGTTCTCTTAGGACTCACAAGGTGTTAATTAGGCAAAAGAATACAGAAGAACCAAAGGGCAAAAAAGTAATTACTCTAAAAGCTGAATCAGAGAATGATGAATACCAAACTGATGCATCCACAAGTGGAGATGAAGACGAGGAGATGGTAATGATTATAAGAAGATTCAAATCCATGTTAAAGAAGAAAAAGTTTGGAAACAGTTCAAGGATTAATTTTGGAAGAAATAACAGAAAGAAAGAACCACCCACCTATTATAATTGTGGGAAACCTAGACAAATGAAGTTTGACTATCTAAAACTAGACAAAAGACAAAATGACCAACAAAAGAAGAGGTGCAACTCATATTTTGATAAAAAAAAAAATAAAAACAACAACAACAGAAGGAGCAGAAAATTTTATAAGAAAAAGAAAGCTCTAACAACGATGCTAGAGAACACAATAAATGAAAGTGAGAGTGAAGAAGAAAAAAACATGAAGCTCAAATCAGCCAACTCTCCAAACAGAAGTGATAAAGATGAACTTCATACAGGAATTAGCTTCATTGCAATCCAAGAAGACAAGTAAATTCTGATTCTGAAACTCATAGTCATGAAAAAATGTTAAAAGAATTATATTCAGATTTTGTGATTTTAAAAGAAAAGTACAAAGAGGCTAGAATGGAGCTCAAATGAATTGCAAATGAATACTCTAAAATGAAGGAAAAAAAATTTCATGCTTAAGATTAACAATAACACCAATAGCATACTTGATCAAGTAGTAGCTAAAAGCAATGCTCTGAAAAGGACATTGACTTTCACTCTATTAAGAATGAAACCAAAGAGAAGAAGTGGACAATAGACATACAGAAAATTTAAGCATAAACAAACTACGGTTTGGGTTCTAAAGACAGTTGCAAATATATTAAATGCAACCAAATCTCCTTTAGTTAAAACAGTATTGCCCAAGAAGCATTGGGTACCAACACTATCTACATCTAAAGTTAAGACTTAACTTTATCCATGTAGGTGTACTTGGGAGCCACAAAGAGCAGCATGTGGTATATCGATAGTGTTACTCAAAGCATATGACAGGGAATAGGGAGCTATTAATGGAGCTGAAAATGAAATCAGGTGGAACAATAACCTTTGGTGATAATAGTGAAGGTAGAGTAGTTGGAATTGGTAAGGTTGGCCAACCACTATCTACTACAATTTCAAATGTACTTCTAGTAGATGAATTGAAATATAATGTTCTTAGCGTAAGTTAGTTCAATGACGAAGGCTACAAAGTTATGTTTAAATCTCAATTCTATTTTGTCCTAGATAAGTCTCAATCAGTTGTAGTATATGGTAGAAGATATAAAAATATATATTTGGTTAATCTTTCTGATATTCAAGCTAAATTTCTTGTTGTGAATGATAATGAACCCATGTTGTGGCACAGGATATGCCAACAAAAATTTGATTGAAAGATTATATAATAAAGATCTAGCTGTTGGCTTACCAAAACTTAAATTTGATAATAAGTTGTGTGATGCTTACATGAAAGGCAAGCAAGTAAAAGAATCATTCAAGTCAAACAAAGAAGTATACACAATAAAACCTTTTCAGTTGTTACATATAGATTTAGTTGGACCAACAAGAACTAGAAGTATTGGAGAGAAACATTAGACATATGTCATTGTGGATAACTATAGTAGATTTACTTGGGTAGTTCTAGTATTTAAGATGAAACTTTTTCATTCTTTGAAGTATTTACCAAATGTGTATAGAATGAACAAAGCTCTCACATTGTTGTCATAAGAAGTGATCATGGTGGAGAATTTGAAAATCATAGATTCACTAATTTTTGTGAAAATAATGGAATTCTTGAAACTTTCTCTACACCAAGAACAACCTAACAAAATAGAGTAGTAGAAAGGAAGTACAGATCCTTGCAAGAGATGGCAAGAACAATGTTGAGTGAATAAATCTTACGATAGTATTTTTGGGCTGAAGTAATGAACATCGCATGTTATATTATTAACAGAATCTTTGCTAGATCCATACTTAATAAAACTCCATTTGAATTGTACTGTAGCAAGAGACCAAATATCTCTTATTTTCATACTTTTGGTTGTAAATTCTTTATTCTTAACTATTGCAAAGAAAACTTTGAAAATTTTGATAGTAAATCTGATCAAGGAATATTTCTAGGTTATTCCATTGTTAGTAAGGCATTTAGAGTGTACAACCTGAGACTTAAGATTGTAAAAGAATTCATCCAAGTCAAATTTGATGAACATACTGATTCCATGAAAAGAAATAGTAATTTTGATGATGAGACAGATAGTCTTCCAGCAAGTATAGAGAAACTAAGATTACAAGATAAACAAGTAGAAATTCCACTATCAGAGATAACAGCGGATGAAGCTGAACCATCTACAATAGAGGTAAATGAGGAAGGTAACTTATCTCTTCCTAAAGATTGAAGGTTTATGCATGCTCATCCTAAAAACCAGATAATTAGTGATGTGTTCAATAAAGTTAGAACTAAATCATCCTATCACCAAATATGTGGCAATTTTGCTTTCATTTCTCAAATAGAACCAACTTGCATAAATCAAGCATTAGAAGATGAATATTGAATTTTAGCTATGCAAGAAAAATTAAATCAATTTAAAAGAAATAATGTATGGACTATTGTTCCAAGACTAAACTATCAATCTGTTATAGGAATAAAATGGGTCTTTAGGAATAAACTGGATGAATCAAGAATTATTGTGAGAAATAAGGCAAGATTAGTTGCAAAGGGGTATTGTCAAGAAAAAGGTATTGACTTTGAGGAATCTTATGCCTTGCTGCAAGGATTGAAGCCATTAGAATGCTTCTTAGATTTGCATTATATATGGATTTCAAGCTACATCAAACGGATGTAAAGAGTGAATTCTTGAATGGTTTCATTACTAAAGAGGTATATGTAAAACAACCCCCTGGATTTGAAGATCTTCATTGTACAAATTATGTATTCAAACTCAAAAAAGCCCTCTATAGTTTGAAACAGGCTCCTAGAGCTTAGTATGAGAGGCTAAGTAAATTTCTAATTGAAAAGGGTTTTTCAAGGAGTAAAGTGGACACCACTCTCTTCATTAAGCATGCAAAGAAAGATATACTTATAGTTCAAATTTATGTAGATGATATAGTATTTAGTGTAACTAATGAAAACCTTTGCTAAGAATTTTTTAAAATAATGTAAAGAGAATTTGAAATGAGCTTGATGGGTAAACTCAACTTCTTCTTAGGACTATAAATCAAAAAAGACAAAGAAGGAATTTTCATCCACCAAGTCAAGTATACAAAAGAACTTCTAAAAAAATTCAACATTGAAGACGGTAAAAGATATGGAACACCAATGAACATATCAATAAAGATGGATAAAGATAAAAGAAGTAAATCTATATGTCATAAACTTTATAAAAGCATGATAGAATCATTATTATATTTGATTGCCAGTAGACTAGATATAATGTTTAGTATCTGCATGTGTGCTAGATTTCAGTCAAATCCCAAAGAGTTACACCTAAATGCTATAAAGAGAATCTTTAGATATCTATTAGACACACCAAGCCTCAATTTGTGGCATCCAAAAGGTTTTGATTTTAATTTGGTGGGGTACTCAGATTCAGACTTTCCTTGATATAAAGTAAACAAAAAAAGTATCTCAGGATTTTGTCAGTTTCTAGAAAGCATGATCATATTATGGTTTTTCAAGAAACAAACATTTATTGCATTATCAATTGTTGAAGCAGAATATGTGCAGCTGGCAATTGCTGTGCTCAGATCCTTTGGATGAAACAGCAACTAAGTGATTTTGGTCTTAACTTTGTTGATATACCCATAGGATATGGCAACACAAGTATTATAAGTCTAACCAAAAATTCAGTTTTATATTCTAGAACAAAATATATAAAAATTAGGCATCACTTTATCAGAGATCATGTTCAAAATTATACCATTTATTTAGAATTTGTGTCAACTAAAAATCAATTAGCAGATATCTTTACTAAATCTCTTTCAGAAAGATTTAGTAAGCTAAGAAGAGAACTAGGTGTTTTAGATCCAAAAGCCTAATTTAAAGTTAATAGAACATCTATATGATGAAATATATGTTCCTTATTGATTATTCCATTGGAAATTGCATAAAATAACAAATTTGAAAATTATCATCATTTTCGGAGCCTCTAAAACTTCCTTCGGACCCTCCAATAATCGATTTATATGCCTTTGAAAATCGATCCTACCCTTCAAAATAAAATATCAGCGCCTCCAAAGCCAATTTCTTCTAAAATCACTATTTTGGTACCTCCAAAACCTAAATGTACTATTTCATAATCTTTGATAGGCTACATTACCTCCGAAGTAAATCTTTGAGAGTAACCGAAGCAAAACACCAACTGATTTGTTACCTTTGAAGATCGCACACACTCATTTTAGATCCTCCAAAAACTGAATCCATTTGTGTTTCAGAGAAACCAAAATCTAAATCAGAGAGTCTGATAATCCTGAACCTTATTTAAACACTCTAAGACCCCCAAAAACCTAAAACTCCTTTTCTATGAGCATCAAAAAACCCATCTTTAGAGAAAACCCTTTTTCTTCCCACCTAATTCAAACTTTGTAGAATAATCAATCTTTCCATCATTTTCAACCAATTTGTTCTACTCCAGTAAGAAACCCCTCTTATCTTCTAACCCTCTTCTACTGTAATTGCAATGACAAAAGGAACTATCAAATTGGTAGATGGAAAAGGAAAGGAAAGAGAAGAGTATCCAGAACAGAGAGTAACCAAAAGAGTCAAACAAGAAACTAAAACACTTGAGGTAACATTTCTAAATAGTGAGTTTGATGACACTAGATACTTGGAAAGATATAATGATAGAAAGATTATAAAAGGAAGGGTTTTTAACTTTGATGTTTTTGGGGACAGTGGCATAAAATTAAAATTATGTGAATGGTTCAAGCATTAAGGATGTATGGAGTATGTAAGCTACCAAGATTACTTCTATCTAAGACTCGTAAGAGCCCTAATCTATAACATTAACCTTAGAACAGAGAAGTCATGGATAAGAGAAGTGAAAATTGATGTATCCACAAAAAATTTGAGAAGATGTTTTAATCTTCCTTTGGTAGAAGCTGAACCAAAATGGCATACTAGACAAAGACTATTTTCGAATTTGGCAGGAGCAAAAATAGATGAAAGAGAGAATTATCTTCACTCTAGCCATCTAAGTTTAAGTCTTAAATTAGCTTATATGATTGTGATATACAATGTGTATCCAAGAAAAGGAGCTATAGAAGATGTATCAGAAAAGGATGGAAGAGTATTATGGGCTTTAAAGAATAGTAAGAAAGTAGATCTAGTAAAAATAATGTCAAATCATATTTATTCAGTTAAAAGCACCTCAAGATTCCCTCTCCCTTATGGAATGACTCTAACTAAGCTAATAAGGGAAGCAGGAGTAAGTTTGTCTGAGGAACATGAAGAAAATCTAAGATACTCAGAAACAATTAATGAGAAGACCCTGAAAAGGATAGGTTTCAAGCAAACTTCACAAGGCTAGATCAATGAAAAGCCAAGAAAAGTAGTTCAACTAAAAAGATCCATACTTGAGCAGAAAGAAGAAGAAGAAGAAACAAAAAGAGAAGAAAATTTGGAACAACAAACAAGAGAGACTCAAAGAGCAGCACAAAGATCTATCAGAATAGAGGACTCAGAAGAAATTTTGAGAGGAGCATGAAACAACAGTAGCAATAGCACCTATATCCTTTACTCTCATTAGATCCCCATCACCTATAAGACCCACTAACCATCCACACCGACAACTTCATCAATCCCCACTACTCAACCCATTACACAACATCTGGAAAAAAGACTTGAGAACATTGAAAATCTTTTGTCAACTCTAGTTCTCCAAATTAACAGAATTGATCAAAGACTTCACTACTCCATGTCATCTATGATCTTGAGAGCCGATAAGATTGATCAAAGACTTGACTCTCTAACATTACTAGCAGAGTTATTTAGAGGTCAAACTTATCATCCTTATTCTCCACCTACATCTCACTTCTCTCCATTTAGAACTAACTCACCCATCACAGTGATATCTTCCCCCACACATTCTCCATAATTATCTCCTACAATTCTAGAGGTTGATCAACCTGACAGTGAACCTACTGAAATTGCTTCTCCCTCTCTTCGAACACAACCTCCATATGTTCAAACCATTGAAGTCTTTTTAAACCTGCTTGAGGATTACCTTTCCAATCCTTATAGAGTTATTGTCAGACAAGAAAAATACTTCATAGTCCCATTTTCTAGATTTTATTTTCTTCCCCTAAGATAATTTACCATTTTAGACTGGAATTGATTTGATCTTGTTCGATCAGGAGAAGTAATCACCACTCAAATTGAAGAAATTCCTTAGAATGGAATACACCTTCATTTTGTCCAAAATGAAGAAGACCTTCCACTCCTCCACAAACTGCTCCATAATTTCCTCTAAAACCAGCTTATGATAATCTTGACATTCTTATTTGTATCTATCATCTAATCAAATTCACATATTCTGAACTCACTACTCAATCAAGAATCAATTCTAACATTGCCAGAATATTTCTATCTCACTATCTTGTCATTCATCCTTCTTCACTTCTATTTCTACAAACCACGGATCACAATACTCTTTCTAGAATTTTATTAATCCCTAATCCTCCTCTAACACCCATGGGCCATGAAATCATAATTTTGCAGTTAGCATTTTTTCAAGATGCATACACTGAGAAACTTCTTCAGATGCTTTCAGCATCAAGGCAATTTTTTCATCTCTCTTAGGACAATTCAATAACATTCTTATAACTGATGAAGAATCTTTATTCTATTCTGAAGCCAATTTACAAGCTATTGCTGACAATCTTCTATTTCTTTATCCATAGCTTGCTGATCAATCTCTTATTCATAAGATTCGGGTGAATTATCCCAAACTAACCCCTTTACCAAAACCAAAAACCTCACCCTGCCTTCTACCAAAGCTAAAACCACAAGAAAACCTCCTACAATACAAAAACCAACACCACTATCCAAAACATCATCTTCTACTCCTTCATCTCAGCCATCCTCTTCTAAATCAAAGAGGAAGCCAAAAATTCCACCTTCAAAAGAACACACAAAGGCTCCTCTTTCTCAAATCACCATGTATCATTAAGAATACACTACAAGAATGAAGCAAATACAGAAACCCTCTTAAAAGGGACTCCTATACTCTTTCTTAAGTTACTAGATCCACAATTTTGAAAGTGTGTTGATTTTATTTATGTCACTAATTGTGGACCTATAGGCTATACTCATAAACCCCCATCTACAATTCTAAAAGATCCATTTTTTATTCCACCTCAACCACCAAAAGGAATCAAGAGAGCCACTCCTAAACTACTCAAGTCCTCTCCTACACCATCACCCTCTCAATCCAAGCCTTCTCTTCCTCCTCACAAAGAATTCTTTCCTAAAACCTACAAGAGAAAATCCAAACCATTTCGCTGATTCTGTTGCCTCTACACTACTTCTTCTTTCTTTCAAATATCTCTAACTATCATTTATCTGATGTATGATTTATTTTTGCATTCTCATGGAATCAGTACTTCCTATGGGGAATCCTTTCTATATGTAATTTTGATCATATTTTGTACTTACAATTTTAGTCATGATAGGCTGTGTATATTCATTTTGTTTCTTTTTACCTTTTTTATTATGATAAAAAGGGGGAGAAAATGTAGTGAAATGTATGTAATGTAGTGTACCCATTCAGGGGGAGATGCACTAAGTTAATAGAATTCCATTAAACATCAAACATGCATTTAGCCGCTTTAAATTTTTTTTATTTGCATAGTTTTGAAATGTATATCACTCAATATTTTGTCATCATCAAAAAAGAGAAGAATGTTAAATATACACTATTATTTAGCTTGATTTTAATGATGAGGATTCTTAACCAAGTATATTTTAATGATGAGCAAAGACATGAGTGAAACACTAAGGTACTAACAAATAATTCTCGAGTAATTTGTTGAAATATTTTCCAAACTAATCTTGAGAATAAACTTCATGATGCTTAAAGGAAGAAACTAAGTAAATGCTCAAGAAAACTAAGTATATAAATTAAAAATATACTTAAAAGAAGAAAACAAAAAATTCAGAGTTTAAGAAAACTTCAGAGTTAACTTCAGAGTGGCTTAAATACATCAGAGATAAAAAGGATATCCCTTCGGAGCCAATGAAGTATTTCAGAGACAAAGGGAAATCCCTTCGGAGTTATGTAGTCATAAGCTTCAGAGTCAGCAAAAGCATATCGGAGCCACTAAAGCACTTCATAGACAGAGAAACATAACTTCAGAGTGATTAAATTATTTTAGAGTTACATGCTCTTAACCTTCAGAGCCAGGTGAGGCACTTCAAAAATAACAAGCTAATAACCTTCAGAGTCAATAACACCCCTCTAAAGTACAAGTGTAATAACCTCAGAGTTAACAATAGTGCTTTGGAGTCAAGACAAGGTGCTTTGAAGACAACGTCAAGAGCCTTTGGAGTTAACGAGACACTCTTCAGTGAATACGACTCATCGAAGTCAAAGGACAAGCACTTCAAAGCTAAGTAAAAATTTTTAGAGACAAAAAAGTACTTCAAAATTTGGACTTAGTTACTTCAAAGATAAAGAGGAACTTTGGAGTCAGAAAAGAAACACCTTGGAGTCAAGACAAATACTTCAAATTCAACAAGATTCTTTGGAGTCACAAGTTAAACTCTTCAGAGATAGTGAACTCCTTTAGAGTCAAATCCTACCATCCTGACGCGAGTTACTGCTGTCACGCCACTTTGGAGCCTCCAAAATATATCTTCAGTGCATTCGAAGAGACAATGACAAGTGAGTTGTGCGAGAAACTTCATACTACTTAAAATCAGAGGATCTGATGTTGAATCATAGACTCCAAAACCACGCTGAAAAGTATAATAGTTATGAATTCAAAATTTTCTTTGCATTAAATGATTCTCACCTACCATGGTAGAAAAAGTCAAAAGTTTCAATATAAAATAAGTTAAGTAAGAACGAAGAAATCAAGGAGATCATTCTGAGAAACAAAAGAGAGCATTTACTAAGTCTTTAAGGCTTTTTTTCTACGATTTCAACTCCATTGCAACTCATTCAAAGAAGCATTCAAAGTCATCTATTCAACCATTTTTGGAGATTGAATCTTACTGCTTTATTGTTATATTAACTATGTTTATTGCTTTTGAACTTCATAAGAAATTAGCCTATTAGAAACATTAATACTTGTACACATTTATTTATGCATATTTCTACAAGTCAAGAACTTGCCTCTATGTAATGAAAACAAGTAGGATACTTGCTTAATGTTTGTATAAGTCAGTTGGTGAGTTTAGAAATGAACAAGTGTATTTGTTTTATCAAAAGGTTACTCATCAAAGAAGGGGTTAGTGGAACTTGAGGTTAGCGAAAAAGGCTAGCTCAGAGAAGTAAAGTAGGAACCCAAGTGAAGGGCTGAACCACTATAAAAATATCAGTCTAAGTACATTATGTTATCAATATTTTCTTTATCTTTGAACTTTAATTATTTTCAAGCCAAAAAATTTTAAAGAATTAATTCACCCCCCCCCCCTATTGAGTCACATATGAACAGGACTAACATGAAGTGCACGTGAATTAAATATAATTATGCCATTAAAGCATATATTCGATTATAATTCAATCCTTAGTTATTTGAGGTAAAATTATTATGCATTTTATGTCATTATTATGTGAAAAAATTATGGCCAAAATAGTATGAGAAGCTAGGAACCAAAGTAGAGAAGAAACAAAGTAAAAAGGAAGGGAAACAGAAGGCAAGGGCGAGGGCGCCATGACGGCCAAATAAGTGTAGCAGCATCGGATTGTGAAAGGGCAAGCAACAATGACATCTAGCAGGGTGGGCCCCATAGTGTCCATTTGTCGGTAAGTCGGTGGCGCGCTAGAGCAGGGAAAATGCAATTTTTAAGTGCTGTTTTAGCCCATGTTCATTTCATATCTTCTTCCTTCCTCTTCTCTCATGCCCAAACACACCATAGTAGCCCCCTTCACACCTATTTTGATGTGATTTAGTCAGGAAAATCATGGTTTAAGTGTGGAATCCGCTATCCACGCACCCCAAATCCAAACCTAGCTTGCTTGGATGATGGAAAGAGGAAGGAAAAGTTATTTTTATAGCTATTCATGAGAATTCCTAGAGATTTAAGGCTAGATTTTCATTTTTGAGTGGAAGCAACCCATGAAATTGATGGTAAGCTTGTTTTCCCCAATTTATTCCATAATTTCTACTTGCCAGGGTTTTTGCCCAATTTGGGAGTAATTGGATTAATTAAGCATGAATTTCATGAAAAATAATTACTTAGTAAATTGTAACATTTTTAGAATGGATTGGGTATGGGGAAACCTAATTATGTTGCTAGGTAGCAACCAAATTGATCTTTAAAGAGGGGATTTTGTGTGTAAAGCATTTGAATAGGGAATTGAGTGAACTAATTATTTAATTAGCTTATTTTCATAGTTAATTAACTAAAAATGGTGTTACATGATGGGGGTGTGTTGCTGGAAATAGCATTCCTTCAGATATTTTGCTAAGATACTAGTATTTAAGTGATGTCTATGAAATGTTCGACGAAATGTCCCAATGTAAAGTGAATCATATATAATGAGTTTGATGAAAATCTTAAGACCTTAATGAAGTGGGATGAGGGATTTGTTTATTTTGGGGTGTAATTAATTGTTAAAGAAATTGTTTCAATGTTAATCATGTTGAATGTGAATTGTGCAATGTTAAAAATGCAAGTAAAGTTGTTATAACATTATAAAAATCGATAGCTAACTTATATACATTAAATGTATGATGAAATATTCTAATTAGAAACATATGAAAATTGGATCATTTCTATGTAGGGCCAATGGAATATGGATAGAAAGCCAAGTCAGGAAACATAAGAATTGTGAAACGGACCTTTAGTAAGATAAGTAGGCATTTATTTCTGGTGGATGCATGGATAAGGATATGGATTATTCCAAATTAGATCATTTGTATACAGGCATGTATGATATGTGTAATTATGAAATGGATTGTTTTCTGCCTATAGATGATATGTATAGGATGACTATGTGTTGTAATGTATGCCTAGTTGGGGATGGTGGGTGTCCCTTAATTATATTGTATAAAGCTTATTATATTAAGCAAGTGGATGTATTGATGAGGGATAGTAAGTATCCCAGGATTTTTTCTTTTGTTATGATGATATGAAACTATGGAGTAGTGGGGATAGTGAGCACCCCATGATTATGTATTGCATGATATTTAGTATATTATGTGACTTTGTGAATTAGATGGGATAAAGAATATTTGATGATTGTGTCGATGTGCATTTTGCATTATATATGTGGACTGAAGAGGATAGTGTGTGTTCCCTGGTTTTTCTCTATTATGCCTGGACGAATGGGGATAGAGATTATCCCATGAGTTGTATGAGTGTCTATAATGATGGAGTAGAGTACAATCCATGAATTGTATATGTGCTAGTAACTGAATTACTTGTGGCCCAATTATGTTATATAGTGTGCCTTGATAGCACGATTATGATATTATATGCCTGAATGGCATAGGACGCTATAATGGAATATGAAGACTTGAGCCTTATTGTTTGAGTGTAATATATGTATCCATGGTTTGGTTTAAAATATGTTATTTCTAAATTGATTATTATTTTCTATTCAGCCTATTTACTGAGTTTGCCTGGATTCACACCTTCTTATTCTTATTTTTTTAATGATAGGTCAAGCAACGGAACCCAACTAAAGGTTGGTGCTCGTGAGTAAGATCAAAAGATACTATTTGTGTTGGTATAATAAATTAGGTTTACAAATTCCCCTATGTTGTATGTACATTTACACAAATTTGTAAGAATCTAATTATTGGTGTCTTCTAGGTATGTAGAAGAGAAATATATTGGCATATCATACCAATAAATATTTATGATACTATGGATGGATCTGTATTATTTCAGTTATGCCTATTACCATCATGATGCGACCATGGTCCTAGGCAGCTGTGGGTGTGTTTTATGTGTTATATTATGAATTTATAGTCATTAAAGTTATTATTTTTATGATTAATAAATGCACAAGTTTAGATCCTCATATTTTAATGTAAACTCTGCCAGATTTTATTTCCCATAAGAATGAAGATATTATATGGTAATGTGAAGCTTAAGCCCCTAGGTGGGGTGTGACAGTAGGTGACCTCCATTAAATGTGAAGACCATTCTGATTAGCACTCATTTAAAAACATTATCTTCTAATTAATTTTTATCAACAGAAAAGTCGTTCTTGCTTGATAAGAAGAGGATTTGTTAGTTTAGGCATGCCTTGGATGATGAGTTATTGCAATGAACTAACTAAATCATTGTTTTGGAAAGAAGCTCATTAAATTCGGATGAAACTGGACAATTTGAATTGTTCGAGGAAGAGTTTGGGATTCTTCTTTCCGAGGTTAATTTCAGACAAAAACTTCTCTTTCAGCTTACTTTGTTTGGAGAGTCATATTGTCCGAGATTTGATTTCGGACAAACTTTGTTTTCACCTTTGGATGAAATCTTATTTTTTTGTTTTGTCCAAAGTTAGTTTCAAACACATATGACTCTTCATTCTGGATTGCATTTTGGACGAAGCTTTCTTTAGTTTCTCAGCTTTTCTCATTGGACAAAGCTCATTGCTAGGTATTGTCCGAAGTTAATTTTGGACAAATTTAAAGTTGCTGACGAAGCCGATTGACATGTTTTTGGTCAAATTCAATTTCAGACTAATTTTGATAACATGGACGAAGTTGGACAAACATGGATTCGAAAGAAGTATCTCTTTCTTCAGTTTCATTCTTAAGCTTTGCATTGTCCTAATTATCCTTTTTCGTTTGTACGGAATTTCAAACATATTGATGCCTTAGATCAAGTTCCAAACTCTCTGTTTTCTTTCAAAATATGAACTCCATGCATTCATAAATATATTGATTATCCTCATGGTCCTATCTGTTTGCAATCTATTTTTAAATGCTAAATACTTGATAGATATTCATTAGTATATAACTTAATCAAGATTTGTTTACCATCGAAATTATGCATTCACACTAACAACAACAAGAGTAGATGAACACCAAGAGGATTAACCAACTAAGTCCACATGGTGGAAATTAGGTTGCTAACCATAACACCTAAACTAACTAAACGTGAATGTGGTTATTGAGGGCAAGCAACTCATTATGCGATCAGTAGTTGTTCGAGACATTCAAAAAATACTCTATTATTGTGAGTCATCCAAGCAGGTATCTAGAATAACACTAATGAAGCATCCATCCTGAATAAAGTTAGTACATATCTTGAAGTCATAACCTAGATTGTAGGAGGCAATCAACATCTTTGCACAAATGATGGAGACATGTTAGTATGGGATCCTTCTATCATAAAGGGAGACTTTCCCCTAAGGCATATGACCACCATCACTCTCGCCATGGTAGGGAATGGTCAAGGAGAGATCATTGCTAAGGATCTTGTATTGTTAGCCAAAGAAGGAAAGAGGCAAGAAGTTGGTCTCTAAGAGGAGCTGATTGCCATCATCATAGTAATGTGGCTCTTGAACAAAGAGTAGCCATGCCAGAGAGAGGCCAAATCTAGCATGCCACCAATATGTCTCAATTAGGATTTGATCCAAGTTTAAAATGTCAAACTTCACACCATATGATGGAACAACAGAATCTAGGGATCATGTTAAGCACTTTGATATGCTTATGGACCTTATCGGGGTGAGTAAAAGAGACAAATACTTGGTCTTCCTATTGACCTTGATAAAGAAAATTGCTATGTTGAGTCAGGGTTGATACTACTTGTTGGTCCAAAAAATATGTATAATAAAACATGAAATCAAGTAAGATTAAAATTAAATGGATGTGCAAGTGCAAAAAAATAAAAATAAAAAATAACATTAGAAGCACGCAAGTACACACAATAATAAAAATACAAGGATTATAGTGATTTAACCAACTTAACACCTACTTTACTCTCTAAGTTATCCCCAACCCTAAAATTCACTCTTCACTTGTGGAATTATATCTCCCTTGATTTCATGAGATTACCAAGAACTCTTAAACCATTTGATTTCTTCAAGTTTATCAAAAAACTCTTTTAACTATACAATACTATGATAAAAATTCCCTTTCTTAGTATTAAAAAACTCAATTACCAAAATAACAAAATATACAATAAATGCCTCTTAGCTAGGCTAAGATGTATAAAAAATAAGCTCAAAAATAAGAAATACTCAATGAATACAAAATTAAATACTAAACATCTTCGTACTTACAACACTTTCTGCTTAAGCACTTGCTCAACCGCGGAAATTCCTCAGCCCAAGTAGCCGCTGAGTGGTAGGTGATAACCAATTAGGCCGACGTTAAATTAACAGCATGATAAATTTCACTTCACTGCCAAAGTATGTACGTTACACCTAAAAATGTAGTCGGCAAGTTTTCAGCTAGCCCGTATCCTGAAAGGGTGCATGGCAATGGAATAAACTTACCGCTCGTCACAGCATCCGTTTGGAGGATGATTTGATGTTTTACCAACGTGTCGCGCTGGCATGCACGATATCCATGATGACCTAATACGGATGCTGAAATGCGCGCCTTAGAAACGCACTACTACACGCCACCAAACTTGTCAAAATCCCTGATACACCGACTCGACATCCAAGCCATGCATTAGGAAGAATGGTCCAAAGGCTCTTTTAGCTCACCATAGAAAAAGAATATATCAACATAAGGAAAGCTGAGAGAAAGCTTCAGGCGAGAAGATGGACCATTCAATGCCTCCACATGCTGTTGCAACCTAATCCTCCCCATGCTGTTGCAACCTAATCCTCCCCATGCTGTTGCAACCTAATCCATCTCAGTTTGAACCATTACTTCTCCGCGCGTGCATACTTCAAAGGGATCGTACATCAAAGGTTCCGATCTCACACATGTGCTACACGTGTCACAAGTGCCTCAACTCTTCCCATCCCCAATCCGTCATCCCATTTGCCGCAGCAGGAAATCCAATCATAGTCCTATCTAAAAACTCGAATTTCGATTTTTTCTTCTCGCTTTTTTCTCTTTTCCGGGGAAGCCAGTACCCTTTTCTTCTGTTTCTACATCGCCGCAGCCGATCCTCTCTCTCCCTTTCTCGCCAACATGCGCCGTTCATCAACCAGGAAAAGTGGGCCGGCCAACCCTACCGTCAATTCCTCAGCCGTCGATCTCTTCCGCTCCGGTAATTCAATCAATCTCTTTGACCTTTTTCATATATATATATATATATTTCTCAATGTTAGAATCTTAATTTCCTATCCGCGTCGAACCTACTAGCTCGCAATATTTCAGCGGATCGTATGATCGAAGCTGTTAGGGTGCGTTTGGATGCAGAAGGGATTGCGAACGATTAAGAAGAAAGGATTAGTTACGCAAAACTCTTATACTGATTGTAATTTCCTTAGCTTTTGTTCGGCTGATTATCCAAATTCGGTCCTTTGGTGAAGTTAGTCAATCCAGAGTGTCTTTGGATTTCTATCATATTGACTTGTGATCATTAGTTGTATGAATGTTGAGAAAAATGACTTGTATTGATTCTTGTTTAGGTTTGGACTCTAAATTGCAAATTTATTTAATTGCTATGAATGCTTGAAAAGATTGATGTTGGACGTTATACCCATGATGGGTTTGGAAACTGTTCGAGGGTCAATGTTTCGTTGGGAGGAAACGGGTGGCGTTTTGCTGGTAATGGTTGTGCATTTTCGGAAATGCTTCCATTGCTTCATCCATCCCTCTTCCGCATTTGTAAATAGGCAACGAAGATGGGTTTAGAGGCAGTGTGGAAAATAGAGAAAATTCACAGTCAGTTCAAGTGCATTTAGTGTTGTGGTTTGCATGTGATTTTCGTTTGTGATTTCACACTCGACAAGTGAGAAATAAGAAGGAAAACTCAAGAGGCAACGATCCATTTCATCTTTCGCAGATTAGGATTCTCCTAATTTAAAATTAACTCCCCAAACAACATGCTCATGCTCTTATAGACTCTCTACCAGAATCATGGGAAAGAGAAAAACTTGTTTTAAGTCATTTCGAAAATGAACCAAATATTTGGAACATTAGATGTTAGCTTGAGTTGATGGAGGAACGCCGAATAGTGGTCGGGATAAGGCGATCTGTGGTCCTATCAACTTGTCCTAATCTTCGCGCGACTAATTTTGTCAAGTTTGCACAGGTAAGAGAGGTTTCTGACTAGGTCGAGTAGCAAGAAAAGTTTTGGATAGAAATAACTCATGTATTTTTTGTGATACTTATGATTCTAAACTCGAGAAAAGACTGTAATACCCAAATATAAATCTCTTGTAAGCTCAAAGTTATCTAGTTTTTTGTTTCAAATAATAATATGCTTTGTTTGAGTAGGAGTTCTTAAGTTAGAAGAATTGAAAGGGATTCTCACTTAGAACTAAGATTTTGCGCGGTCGAACTGAAACAATGATGATTCAACATTTATGACATAAAAGATGATTGAGAGCATAGTGAACTTTCGATTTCGTTCCTTGTGTAATATTATCATTGATTTAATCTGTCTTTTGCAACAAAATCATAAGTGTATGTTTTTTAAATACTAGTAATAATTATATGTATGTCTCTTGTAGTAAACTTGATATCAACAATAGTATTCAAAACAATAGTTGTTGACTTGAACATAGGCGAAAAATTGAATGACGATAATTTTGATATCTTGCATCGAAAGGTTCAATATATTCTTGAGGAACAAGAAGTATTAGAAACATTGACTAACGTCATGAATGAACCTGAGAATGAGAATACTGCTCAAAATAGAAGAGATTACGAGGCTTTTGCAGTCTGGAAAAAGAAAAATAGCATTGCTCACATTACGTTGCTGAGCAACATGCAAGATGATCTCACGTGTGAGTTTGAAGAGTATTCAAATGCTCAGGCCATATTGATAACCTTGAAAGGAAAGCACGATGGTACCTCTACTAATAAGGTGAGAAGACTCACTATCAAGTTTGATACATAAAACAAGCGCCAAAATCAAACTATGAGACAACATTTTAGGGAGATGTCAAACATAATAAGAGAGCTTAAGTCAGTAGGACATGTTCTTACGGATGAGCGGCGGGTACAAGCTATGATAAGATTCATTTCGAGTAATTGGGAACAAATGAAAGTCAATATGACACATAATGAAAATATCAAGACATTTGATGACATTGCATGCCATCTTGAACTGGAAAATGAGTGCCTTGAGGCTGCACAATTTTCCATGAAGGCCCTTGTGATCAATTTAAGCTTGCACTGAGTTTCGGGCTTGAAGCTCATGAGAAACCAGGGGTTCCTAAAGAAAGGAAGTGGAAATCAGAATGGCTCCTAAGAGACTAAGAAGGGCCGATACAAATGTGGAAAGCACAATGGAAAAAAGGACAAAGCCAGTTGAAATGCTACAACTGTGGCAAAAGAGGGTCACTTTGCTCGTGAATGCACTGAGCTAAAGAAGGTATAACTCGACCCAACTCTTGATTCTATTTATGTATCTAACTGAGTGATGCTTACTGAATCTTATCCTGTGTAGATTATAGACTTAGGAGTAACAGGCCACGTACCTAGAAAACGAGGATCTTTTATGGAGTATCGCCAGGTTCCTGCAAGATTAAGGTGGATATATGTAGGAAACAACTCCAAAGTTAAAGTTAAAGGGATTGGGATATGCAAATTGGAGTTGCGTGGTGGACGAATTTTGTTTTTACATGATGTCCTCTATGCACCTGACATCAAACGAAACTTGGTTTTCGTTTTATCCCTTCTTAGCTTAGGATATTCATTAAATTTTCATGACAATGGTGTAAATATTTTTCAGGGGACAACTCATTATGGCACTTGTTTTGTGATATTTGATATTGATCATGATAAATTTATATCACATGATGGTTGTTTTGCTTTAATTGCTTCTTTTAGCAAAGTAAATCTAGATGTAAAAATTTGGCATGCTAGATTAGGCCATATTGGTCAAGAAAGAAGGAATAAATTAGATAGAAAAGGCCTATTAGGCCATCTCGAACATTGTATGGCTGGAAAAACAACAAGGAAACCATTTGGCAAAGCAATCAGAGTTGATTTCTGTTGTAATTGATCCATTCTGACATTTGTGGTTCAGTGAATGTGAAGGCAAGGCATGGTGTCTCATATTTCATCACATGTATAGATTATACGCAATTCGGCCATGTTTTCTTGATCTCTCATAAGTTAGAAGCATTAGAATGCTTTAGATGTTATACGAGTATGGTTGATAATCAATTAAATTCTACAATCAAAGCTTTGAGAACTAACCGTGGATGCGAATATTTGTCTGAGCAATTTAAAGATTTTTGTGATGAAAAGGATATTGTCAGACAACTGACAATTCCAGGAACTCCGCAATAAAATGGTGTTGCAGAGAGAGAATAAGACTCTATTTGATATGGTTAGATCCATAATAGCACAAGCAAATCTACCCATCTCATTTTGGGGAGATGTATTGTTGACTGCGGCATATGTACTTAACCGTGTGTTTTCAAAATCAGTTACTTTCATACCTTATGAATTATGGACAGGAAGAAAACCTGATCTAAGTGATCTACGACCTTGGGGGTCAGCTGCTTATGTCCATAGTCCCTCTCACAAGTATGGAAAATTGGGACTAATAGGGAAGAAAAGTATCTTTATTAGATACTCAGAACACTCCAAAGGGTATATGTTCATTTGTGAACAAGAAGATGGAAGTATAATTGAATTAGAATCACGAGATGTTGCATTCTTAGAAGATGATTTTCCTAGTAGAGGCGAGGTTGAAAAGGAAGTTTCTTTCTATGAAATGGAAAATCCTGAGGATAGTGACGCTCCTAATTATTCAAATGAATATCAAGAAGTATTATCTCAACGTATTGAACCAAGTGAGAGTTACGCATCTCAAGAGAATCAACGTCGTAGGAGTAGTCGTAAAAGTATTCCATGTCGTTGTTTTGAGATTAAGTGGGAAACTTTTATTATTATTCCAGAAGATGATGATGGCCCAACTCAGTGATAGAGGCTCTCTCATGCCCATCTAAGGAAGAATGAAGAAGAGCAATGGAAGAAAAAATGGAGTTTATGAGGAAAAATCAAGTCTGGGACTTGGTTAATCTTCCATCTAGACGTAAAGCAATTGGGAGCAAATGAGTTCTCAAGATTAAATGTAAGTAGATGGATATATTGAAAGATATAAGGCTCGCCTAGTGGTGAAAGGTTATACCCAACAGGGGGGTATAGACTATGAGGAAACCTTCTCTCCAGTTATGAGGTTTACCTCGATTGGTCTCATTCTTGCAATAGCTGCACATTTAGATTTAGAATTACATCAGATGGACGTTAAAATGGTATTTTTCAATGGAGAATTGGATGAAAAAATCTATATGGAGGAACTAGTAGGTTTCATGGAAGAAGGCCACGACTGTAAAGTTTGCAAGCTCCAACGATTTATCTATGTCCTTAAATAATTATCCAGATAGTGGTATCTGAGATTTCATTGAGCCATAATTTCTTATGGGTTTACGATGATCGATGAAGATCACTGTGTTTATATGAAACAGTTCAATGATGATTTTGTAATTTTGTCTTGATATGTAGATGACATCCTTCTTGCAGAAAATAATATAGAATTTATTGTCACTGTTAAAGGATGACTGTTCTCCAATTTTGAGATGAAGGACATGGGTGAAGCAACTTTTATTCTTAGAGTGAAAATTCATCGGGATCGTTTAAAGAAATTACTTAGCCTTTCTTAAGAACCATTTATTAATAAAGTTCTTGAACGATTCAATATGCAAAGCTGTAAATCCATTGACAATCCTATAACGAAAGACGGAGGTTTAAGCCATGAAATATTTCCTAAGACTCCCATGGAAAGAGAAGAGATGAGAAATATCCCTTATGCTAGTGCCGTTGGAAGCTTGATGTATGCTATGATGTGTTCTTGCCGTGATATTTGTTATGGCGTGGGTTTAGCCAGTTGATATCAATTGAATTTTGGACAAGGTCATTGGAAGGCTCTCAAAAGGATTTTCAGATATCTCAGAGGCACTGCAAATTATTCCATATGCTACCAGGGTAGTGATTTGAGCCTAGAAGGTTATACAGATGCTGACTGGGGTGGAGACCTAGATGAGCGCAAATCGACTTCAGGTTACGTGTACCCACTGAACAATGGCGCAACTCATGGAGCAGCAAGAAATGAACTTGTGTAGCACCGTCCACAATTTGTGGCATTTGTTCAGCTGTAGTATAAGCAGCAGTCTGGCTGAGATGGTTTTTTCAACATTTGAGAATAATTGAAGATATATCTAAGCCAGTATCTATAAATTGCGATTGCCAGACAACTATTGCATATATGAAAGATCCCAAATATCATTGCAGAACCAAATACATTGACATCAAGCATCATTTTGTCAGAAACATTGTAGCTAAGAAAGAAGTGGTTCCAAATTATATATCTACTCATCACATGGTGGCTAATTTGTTCACAAAGTCAATTCTTAGAGATGTATTTTTATCTCATGTAAGATCTATAGGCCTGCGTAGATTGTAATACATCACTTATTAATGAATATTTGTAATTCATCTTTCTTGAGCAAACTAAAATGATATCATACATAAATTAAAAATATATCAAATAGGTTGAGATTGGTCCTCTCACATGGACAATTGCCTCTGACATTCAAGGAATGAACAGAGATTAGACTATACAAATAAGGAATGTTCTACGTGAAAATAGAACTTAAGTTATAGTCACCTTGATATGAGATCAAGATGAGGCCATAATAGTCGAAATGGAAATCTTATATTCTATATAACCTGTGAAAAGCCAGATGTGAGATCTCGGTGATGCTCGAAAAGTGAGAACTTAGAGAACTTAGGTTAGACACTAGTTAGCGACTGAATTAAGATCTGTACGATGTTGTAGAGTTAAGAGATACACTCCATCAGAGGGATTTACTCCACCGTAATATGTATTTCATACCACATGTGCAATGTGGCCAAGGAAGAAAGTGAGTTGAGTGTGTAAATCTCTATCTCCTCACCGTGTGAGTCCTGAGATAATATAAATCTCAAAATTTGCTCTATGTGACTTTCAACTATAATTTGAGATTATAGTTTAATGTTTGCTACCTTAGCATATTATCTATGATCATGAATGATTTGACTATATGAGACATGTCTGAGAAAGCAATTAGTCTATGGTTGAAAAGTATAAGTGGGAAAGAAAGACTATTTTATATATCCATTTTGTATATTCACTGGTTGATCAGCTATGTCGTTATGTAAAAACTGACTTAATTGTGATTACATGATAAGAAAATGCGCATAGTCAAGTGTAGCCTTTGAGGGATTAGGTATACTTGGACTGATGTAGAATAATGAATTTGGGGCATGGCAAGTCATTTTTAGGATTGTAGCTACCATGTATCTCTAACAACTGCATAGCTACAAGCTTCTAAGTGCAGTTACACTTGCAGGTCGCATGACCTATTTGCCTATGTGAATGATTTTGAGATTGATACTGTTAAGATTTTATCTTTTTGAGCGATTCCAAAGCCTATCATGTGTTAGTGGGAGATGTTGGACGTTATACCCATGATGGGTTAGGAAATCGTTCAAGGGGTAGCGTTTTGGTGGGAGAAAACTGGTGGCGTTTCACTAGTAATGGCCGTGCATTTTCAGAAACGCTCCCACCGCTTCATCCATCCCTCTTCACCATTTATAAATAGGCAACGGAGATGGGTTTAGAGACAATGTGGAAAATAGAGGAAATTCATAGTTAGTTCAAGGGCATTTAGCGTTGTGATTTGCGTGTGATTTTTGTCTATGATTCACACCTGACAAGCGAGAAAGAAAAAGGAAAACTCAAGAGGCAACGATCCATTCCATCTTCCGCAGGTTAGGATTCTCCTAATTTAAAATTAACAATTGATAACTGTGGCATCAATCTTTCTAATTTTTTCCAAATGTTTGCAAGATGATTAACTATATATGCTAGTACTTTGACACATCAGATGCTTGTTGGAGGATTAATCTTGTAATCTGTGTGCATTATAAATTCTACACCTATATGATACTAGAGTAAATTGTAAAATGTTCTGTAGATATATTAACCTTACTATTCTATTCATACATGGGAAATATTTTTATGGTTTGGAAACATTTCCATACCAAGTAGAAGATTTTGCAGGGGAAATCAAATGGCTTTTATCACTCGATTGACAGCAGAAATCCTAAGGAATGAACCATGTAGCAGGCAATATTTTTCATTTCATCTATTCCTTTAGCCCGTTTGGTGGAATGGTTCCATTCCATGGAAAATTCCAACTGCCAAGACGGATTTGACATGTTATTTCCATAACAATCATACTCTTATTTTTTATTTTTATCATTATTTATATTTTTAATTATTACTTCCTATCTATTTTAACCTTATTTACTTTGTGGTTGATATCATCCCTATGTTATTGACATCAATTTTCTTTTTATTTAATTCTTTTCCAAGAGAATTCATCCCACTAAACAGGCTTAGTTTCTTTGTTTTATTTATTATTATTTTTAATCATCGGATCTCTGTTGAGGGAGGGGGCTTTTTCATTATATCATTTGCAATCTACGACTTGATGATGCTATACCATGCAATTATTGGAGATAAGTTTCTTTTGTTATCCTTTTATCTTGCATATTAGATAAACCATGCAAAAGCTAAGGAGTGTAAAAGCCTCCCCCTTTTCCTCCAATGCAACATTTGCCTACCTCCAATAATTCTTTTTTTTTCCCCCATTATTACTTATATTTTCATTCATCTCCTTGCACCTTTCTATCTAAAAAACTTATTCTGTTGCTATTTACTTTATGGATGATGTTTTCTTGCATCTGTTGACGTCACTTTGTATTTCGTTTGCACTTTCCTTTTACATTTCCTATTTGTTACCACTGTCCAAACATATTTTGAGGGCTATTTGCAACATAAACCTTGTAACTTTGCATAATTATGCTTTAGCCTTATCTTTCTCGGTATTTGCAAAACAGATCTTCTAAGTTTTATAAATTTTGCAAAGCAAACTTTGTAGTTCAATGCTATTGTATTTCATCAAAAAACAGATGGTAGATGATATTTTTGGACAAAAATGCTCTTTTCTTCTTCCCCATTCAGTTAACTCTAACCCATTCATAATTTTAATCTAAAACCTAGCTCTAATATCAAAATCAAAAGGATGGAAGACGAATGGGCAGGGTATAGTGAGGAGGCAATGAGTGGTTGCAGCAAGGAGGATGAGGTAGCAGGTGATGGACATAGATTGGATATAGAGGTGGTGCGAGAGGAAGGAGAGGTGGCAGCAGTGGAGATGGGTACGAAGGAGTAGAAAGTGGGAGGGGCTGCTTCGCAATGATGGTGATGCAGCTGATGTGGAGGTTCTTCCTCCTGCTGCTACTACTGCTTATAGGGCTTCTGATGCTTAGCTGCTTCGTGCTAGTAAATCATGGTGATGCTTTTGGATTTTCATATCTGAAATTGGCTAGGGTTTCCTAGTGGGAAAGATAAAGTGGTTCAGGGGTATTTTTGGCATTTTTTGAAAAAACTAAAAGGTAGTCTGCTTGAAATTTGTAAGCTGCCTGACCGACGTTGATGCCAAGGTTCTTTTTGCAACATTCTAAAACTTAAGGTCTATTATGCAAATATCCAAAACACATTCAAATTTGCAAAGTTAAAAGGTCTATTTTGCAAATACCCCCATATTTTCATGCTAAATGCCAAGTGGTGCTTGGCGAACATTTTTTGTACAGTGGTTCTGTACCTAGAGCTGGGATATGTTGTTGTTTACTACAAGAGCATAATGAAACTATGGCATTTGAAGAGTATACTCTATAAAAATGAGAATTATCCAAGAACACGTTAGAGTCTGCAGATTCTTGACGGTCATGATTCATGAAAACTGTAAACTGCTAAGACCTAGCTAAGAGAACTCTAGTTGATATCGACTTATGAAATGATACTCAAGAGTCAAGAGCATGTGGTGGCACAACCATCATAAACATTTACATTGAAAAAAAATAGTTGCAGATGAACCTACACCATTGATGGATTAGTTGAGCTCTACTTGTAGGTTGATCAAGAAGTTCCTTTATTAGTTGTTATCCTTCTTTTGTGGTTCTTGGAGTTCATCCAACTCTATTCTGTTTTCCCTGTGAATTGCTGTACATTATGAAAGTTATGATAATTTTTGCTTGATCCTTCTAATTATATTATTCCATTTACTCTGTCTTGTGAAGCCTCAAGTAAAGCTAGTGCCAAGGAATTGGAACGGATAGATCACCTTTTTTATTCATATGCAGAAAAGTCCTCTGATATGATTGAGTAAGTGCTGAATTCCTTCCACTATGCTTTCCTGGCGATATTTAATCCTACACCGAAAACAATGTTTCGCTTTCATTTTATTTTTTCAATCATAGATATTCTTTATGTCATCTCCATGTTATCTCCCTACCACAACCCAAGGATATTTGTATTAATTATATTGCTTGCATGTTGAATTTTTTCTAATTTGCAGAGATTCTGACTATATGGGAATGTCCAACTTTTGTGCAATTTGGGCTGATTGAAAGTGAGAGATCCTTCTTTCTGTCCAGTTTCAGTGAAGTGGATGTTCAAGGATGACATCTGGTATCATGCAAAATAGTGCAAATGCTAGTGAATTCTGTAATAATGGTGCCTGCATGTTGCACTTTCATTAGAAAGTGGGAAAGAAAGAAGCACAGAAAGAGAAAAAAAAAGGTGGAAAGAAAGGTTTCTCTCATTCTCTAGCAATAACAAATATGGGGAAGTTCTGAAATGAAAGTGAAGAAAGTTATTTGCATGCATACTTACACTTCGCAGAAGAATGTGAAGATACATATATATATTTGTTTTTTTTTCAGACTTGAAAATCAATGTATGATTAACCTATGAACCAATTTTTATGATTTTTGAATTTTTAGAATTTTTTCTTTTGAAGTTCCGTGGCATTTTGGGATTTTAAAATCCCAAAAATAAAAAAATATATACTTTCGGGACCGGTCTCACAGCTGCCCATGTGAGACCGGTCTCACAAAATCACTTCCCATATATATATATATATATGTTTTGTTATTCACAAATCCTTTGACTGTTAGATATGGTTAATAGATGATCTTGATCTCAGAATCTGAAGCTAGGAGAGGAAAACAAATTTTGCAGATACTTTCCTTGGATTCAAGGACTGGATCTGAAGTATCTTTACCTCAAATCAAGCTCTCTGTGCTGTCCAATGAGCACAATTTTACCATGCTCATGGTGGGACATTTTTTGGCTTGTTGTAGACATGTATCCTGCTGATAAATGCCCTGATGTGAGGTTAATGGGCATGGATGTTGTGCATATGACAATCATTGATTGATTTTGGATTAGATAAACACTTTCTGAGCTAGAGTGTGTCCTTACATACTCTTCTTTTTAATAGCCTCCATAATACTTATTGGAAAGTTGGTTCCTTACTGTGAATTGAACCTCTCTCTCTCTCTCTCTCTCTCTCTCTCTCTTTGTCTCTCTCTTTGTATATCTCTCTTTTTCTTT
>JAYJMB010036246.1:0-34153 GCA_036873735.1 Pouteria campechiana
GGGATGGATAAATTGTTTAAATTACAATAGATATTATACAAAAATATCTACAATGACATGATTTGACATGTATAAATATTTATCAATCTTTCAAGTTGCTGTATTCTTGCAAATAGTCTTATGTCACCATTATAAGATATATTTAATCAACTAGAACAAAGCTACCTTTCAATTTGTGAGACTATTTTAAAATAAAAAATATAATTTATGATTTCTATTTTTTACGTAAACCAGTGATAATTGATGATTCTTTTTTCTATAATGTATGAAAAATGTTGTACGTATCAGATCATATGAACATAGCATATGAATCTTATCCACGAAAAATCATGTCTATATTACCTAACGGTCATTTGCCACCTACTATGAACATGTAATGATGAGGTAACAAGCTCACCTTGGAAACTAATCAATTGGTGACAGGTGGCAAGATCTTGTAGGGGATCTATAAATACTATTGTGGGATGGTGTGAATGCTCTACCTTTCAATCATTTATGATTACTCATATTTTGATGATTTACAAATTCACAACGAAATATATATGTAAAATATCGAGGCTCACGAATTGCCTGCAGATAATGCCTACCCTGTAGCCGCATCGCAGTCACCCCAGATACTATGTTTGGTGTCCCAGCAAGGAGTGTAGTCTTTGGACAATCGTAGCCGATACCGTAGCCATGTGTGGGTAGTGCTTGCAACCCCATGGATAGAACCCGGAAGCTCTACTACATCCAACTTATTACCCAAATGAGGAAATTGCCTGTGCATACTACGTGGAGCACAATTGATACTATAGTCACTTGCAGAACTACTATAGTACTGCCTACGAATGAACAACAACAAGGGTCTTGAAGAATGTCCGGCTTTTGACCAAATCTTGTATTCCATACTGCTTGCCATATCGTTTGAACCATAGCTGATATCGCAAATGCCAGCGATAACACCTACCCACTCTAACAATCTAAAAAATTGAATATTGCAAAGCATTTAATGCAATTCAATCATTTTCAATAGCCATGTTTTCGAAGGAGGTATAAAAAAAGTTAAGTTGGAACGTTTGCAAGTGATGAAAAAGAGATGTAACAAGTTGATTGAGCTTTAATCTTCAAAACATCTTTACAATCCAAGGCCAATGCACTAAACCTTTACTATCTTCACTCAAGAGTTTTTCAACCTTCATTATTGTTCATTCATAGCCTTCATCATCAACACAAAGGGAAGATCCTCTATATCAAAGCGAGCTACTCAAGGACTATAAAGGCTTCCCTAATGCTCTCATTGATACACTACTTAAAAATGTAATTTCTCATTTCCTATCTACATTTGTGTATTCTTTGAGTTGGTATAGGAGATCAATCTCAAAAAAAATTAAGTATAATTATTAGAGTGTGTCTAAAAATTAACTTATTAGAGTGTATTTATGCCTCATAGAGTTAAAATCTAGAAGAGTGCTTGAAGCACTAGTTACTTATGCTCCCTTGAGTTGGAATTAAGAAGAGTGCAAGAGATACTAGTTATTTATGTCCCCTTGAGCTAAAATCTAAAAGATTGCGGTGACACTAATTTGTATTCCCTATAAAGATAATAGAACTCAAGACACAAAGGATGTGCGCTTTGAAGAGAGGAGCAGGGAGGTTGTCACGAATCACTTTATATTGTGTGTGATTCATTTGTTTGTTTGCTTTTTACTGTTCTTATACATTTACTAGCAAATCATGTGAAATGGGAAACTTACCCAATTTATCTCTCTCCTCTTGGGTTAAGCTATGCCAAAGGGACCAATAGATGGAATCTTGCATTGATTGTCCATCAGAGAATTCAGTTGTTTAGTTGTAGATAGGTTAGTTCTTAAAATTTCTCTCCCTTCTCTTTCAATCTCTAAAAGTCTAAACTCTCCCTTCCAATCTCCCTTGCAAAGGACGAGTACCTTACACTTTCAGTGATGCTTGATCGGTGAGCATACATAAGGAGGCAATAGTTAGCCTCCACATGAACTACATCACATCCGTAGTTAGTTACAATCTATCCTGTATGATTGCTGACAACCTATCTTATAAGGTAGCGTAACTTGTAATATTTTATAAATAAATCATTAGCTAATGAAATTGGGCCTTTTAACACACTTTGGATGGAATAACTCTACCTATTTCTAATAGCACTTTACTACCTACCTTGAAATTCTTGTAAAAGTTTCTGTCTCCCCAAATTCTCGGAGGAAGATTTAGAGCCTTTCAATTGGAATTAAAGAAAATTTCTCAAGGTCTTAATGGGTGGTCAGAGAATAATTGCTTGGAATATTTCTTGGGTGGTCTTAGAGAGGAAGTTAGGAATAGACTCATAAGGTATTAACCTCTATTTGTGAGGACTGCAATGGTTGATGTTACGTGCGAGGAGAGAGAGAGGTTTACATCTGTATTAATTAGTCATAGACCACCTCCTAATGGTGAGAAATTGGTTTCTAAACAACAACTTGAAAATGTATCGTCGAAGTTCATTGACAAAAAGCATCATACCTCAAGTAATGTGGAGTGCCTATAGAGTAAGTACAAAAATTACAAACATATGAGATGACAACAAGTGCGAAAGCCCAACAATTTATCTTTAAGTTAAAAAAAGAGTTTGAAATAATTAAAAATAAAAAGGGAGAAATATACAAAGAAAAAAGAAAAAATATTTTTTGGCTTGTGGTCATCAGTGACACCGCCACAGTAGGTGAAGGCTGGTGGTTTGGTGGCAATACTGGGATAGCAAAGGGTTGAGTTGGCAAGGGTTGGACCGGCAAGGGTGGGTTGGCCCTGATGGACTAGGTGTTGGTCTTGCATGGCTAGAGCCCATGAAAGGCAGATAGTTTAGAAGCTGTTGGGCTAGGAGTTGGGTTAGAGCTCAATCGGGCATGAACAGCTATGGATCTCATGCATGTATGGTAATTAGAAACCGCAGGCAAATGGGAATTGTGGGTGAAATATTGGCAATTAGAATCCGTAGGCAAATGGGAATTGTGGGTGAAATATTGGCCATTGATCTTTGTTGTCCTAGATCTCTCAAACCACATATTTGAATGAGTTGAAAATTTACAAGGGTATAGTATTTGATGTATTCTTTAATATGAATGGTTAATTTAAAAGGGTCTGTAAATGGGTGTAAAAATTAGCTTATATGAAAAGTAATTATAATGAATTTTTGAGCCATGTAAACTTACGGTAAAAGCCAAAAACCTTATAAATAAACTATGATAGCTAGGGGAGAGACATGTTCGTAGTAGGGGTCATCCTAGAGGAGAGGTGGGGGGTGTTTTGTGGAGAGAGAGGAAGGTCCCTTAGTTAGGGAAGTCGGCTTAGAAGTTAAATTGTCCTTTCCATTAATTAAATTATTCGAAATTTATACATTCTTCTTATATTTCTTTGAGATGATTTTAGAATGAGATTCATGCATGATAAAAATTATTTAATATATTTCTATCAAGTTTAGTAAAGGATGATTAATGATATATCTTAATATGATGTAAGTTGTTATAATATTCCCGTTTCTTCTCCAATTCTCTTGAGAAGGTTTCTGGATGTGATTTATGCAAATTTAATATTATTTAAATTACATTTTATAAATTTTAAGATGAAATAATTAATGGTGTGGTGGAGTGTGATGTATAAGCATGTTGTGGATAAAGTGGTGTGGATGCATGTGCATGACATGGATTAAGTAGCGAAAGAGAAGAAGACCTGAACATATCATGGATTAGGATGCTACAAGCATTATAAGCATGCAGTGCGCGCGCACACACAGTGTGTGTGCGTGTGTTAGAGAGAGAGCGAAAGAGAGGAGTAGGTGCATGGTATGGTATGCATGCATGTGCATGAGAAGTATGCATTATGCATGCATGCATGTGCATGAGAAGTATGCATTGTGCACTTGGCTAGTCGGCGAGTACACAATGACATTGCTTACCTGAGCAAGCTAGTGGGGTCACATGAACAACATGATGAAACTAAGTGTGGACCTTCGGGTCAAGTGTGGTCCCCTTGAGTTAGGTGTGAATCTTTTGGGGTCAACTGTGATGATGCTTCCAATGAGGTGGTTCATGTTATATGGTAACCATGAGGAATGACATCTAAGTGGTAGTTCATGGTGGATAATAAGGATTAACTTATGGATCAATTTATTGATTAGTTTTGGATCAGCTTTTGAATCAGACTGCAATAGATAAGCTTGCATCGTACATGATTAGGAGGTTGTGTTGGATTAGGTTGCATTATGCATGGGATTAGATTAGGGGTTGCATGTTGGTTAAAATTGCATTGTGCATGGGATTAGATCAGAAGATTATTGAGTTCTAAATTATGCATTGGAATCAGCATTACTTATTCTATCTATCTATATGGATGCACTATAGTTTTAAAGTATATTATTTAGTTGTATTTCTTTAAGAGGAGAAGTACAATATCAACTTATTGAGCAATGATAATGATTGCATCGTGTCTGATTTACTGCATGTTTGTGACAACCCAAATTTTTTGTAAGTATAATTTTCATTTATAATTAAATTTTTGGTGATTGGTGGCCCTAAATAATTGAAAAATTAATGTGATTTTTGGTATTTTTGGTAATTTACCCCTTCTAGAGCAGTTTTGTTATTTTGATCATAACTCTCAGATAAAAACTCAAAATTAAGTAATTATTTTTGCATTGTCCAATAATTTCAAGGGATACAATTTTAATGTTGATCACTTTAGCTAAATCAGCCTCCATTTAGACTCGTGGGGCCTCAAAGTGATGCATTCTGTAATTAAAGATATATGAGTACTTTAACTATAAATTTCTCATACAAACTCAGAATTAAGTGATTTTTAGTTCATTAGAAAGATAAAAACAAAAGCTACAACTTTTTGTTGAATACTTTTAATAAATGAACATAAACACAAGTTAAAAATTTCATTCAACTTGATTGTAGTGTAAAGAAGGAAATTGGGGGGGGGGGGGGGGAGGTGCATTTGCATGGGATTAGCTATACCTATGAAGCACCAGGCGTGGGAGCAAATAAAGTGCTTCATCCTTATTCCCTCTCATGCCAACGACCAGTTCTAGCAACCCCTTTTTATCTCCCATTCCCAATTTGAATTCACGCCCAAGTGCTTGCCATCTCAAGTGCAATCCACTTCAAATTAGTTGCACTTAATTCTCCCATTTATTAAACCTTGATTCTCCTTAATTGGAACCTATTGGGAGTAATTAGAAATCTGTTTGCATAACCCATTAAGATTACTCGGTATAATTGCAGTGGATTTTTGAAGATTAAGTGAAGAAGATTCATAATTTGTAGGTTTCAACATGAGGTAAGTATTTAATTCACCTTAATTTTGTTTTGGTAAGCTTTAGGCTAATGTTCTGTTTTGTTGAACTATCCCAGGATGTGTTAACTTGTTACCCACTTTGAGGATTTATTTGCAAAGAATTGATGTATTAGAGTAGGTGAATTAAATGGATGAAGATTGGCATCTATTGCTGTCCAGGACAGCAACATGTTGTAGATTGGGACATGCTGGGCTGGTAGTTGAGAAAAATTGCATGTGGAATGGCTGTTTAATGCATTAATAAATATATGAGAAAAATTGCATGTGGAATGGCTGTTTAATGCATTAATAAATTATATGATTAATTTGAGATGCTATGTAATCAAGAATTCAAATGAAACTTAGGTGGAGTTGCTGAATTTTGTACATTTGATCATGCACTTCACCTATTTGTTGAAATGCCTCTCTTAACACTTAATTAGAAATGGGTGGATTACCACAGCTATAATGATGCCTAATTACAAATTAAAATAGAAGGTTAAGTGCCTTTAACGATGGGTTAAAAAGGAGCTAAACATGGATGGAAGTTTGAGTATAGTTGGCATGGGAATTACATAAGTTTTCAATTTTGAATTGCATTGCTAAATGCACATTGTTAGGAGCTGTCATGTAGCTGATTATGAGATACAACTATTATATGCAATTAATCCAAATTAATGAATAAGAGGAGACTAAATAGCCCTAATCATGTAAGAAACTATACAAATTTCAAGTAGAAGTGTAGTTCAAGAAACCTCCTTGTGGTGGTAGAGTGACACACAAAAATCTGATTTTTTTTTATATACTAATGAATCATGTTAAATCTTATTTGGTTAACGCTACCCATTTGTAATTTTAATCACCTTAATTCATATTTAACATGAATTGTTATATTTAAACTACACGTGTGGAATTAAGGCATAGCGTATGCATTTGAATTGCTCATTTTGGGAAAATTTGTGTATATGGACTATTTCACATTTATTCAACCACTCTATAATTGAGTATAAATAAAGTGAGATATATGACAAAATACCAAATCCCAAATCAAGTGTTAGTGAAGGGAAAACATTGAAATAAGCGGTTTGAGTGAAGATTCTAGAGTTGGGCCATATGAAGCCTAACTTGGGATGATTGAGAAGTTATGCAATATAGAAGTTTAAGAGGTATTTACAAGTAAGAAAATAAGGAATACACCTTAATAGAATATTGAAAAAGGGTGATTTTTGTCATAGAGTAAGACATTTGTAATCAAATGGATATGTGCTATACGTATAGGACCACTAGGGTGTTGAGTGAAGGCTAAAGTGTGAGACTGGGAGCATTGTGAAAGTTGATTCCATTAAGGTAAGTATGTACTTGTTTTGGAATATTTGACATGATTAAATGTATATGAGGAGAGGTACCTCCTTGTTTTATATACGGGCATTGTGTTTTGTTGCTTTATATGAATTGACAATGTTAAAGCATGTTGTCAGCATTATTGCATATGATTTTAATGATAACAAAACTTGTATACTTAAATCTCTAACGATCATAGGTATGGTTATGAATTAATAAATATTAATTAACATAAACATATAACCATGAATGATTAATTAAACAATGTAACAAGTACTAAAAGAGGAAAAAATAAAAAATGGAACAACATGAGGATATTTGTCATTTTTGGAATGAATCAATTAATTTCTATTTTTTTCATTGATTGTCCTCAATTGATTACATTTGCTGTATACATCAGAAAAATTGTATATTCACATCTTAGACCACAAGTGGTTCTAATTACATCTCCATAATGAGAGAAAATCCTTGATTAAAAGGAAAAGTACAATGCATCTTAGAAATTCAAAAATAAAACTCACACACTCTCTCAAAATAGATGTGTGCTATCTTTGGGATCACCGAGCATATTGCGATGACTTGATATTTAGGAAATTGCCTCAAGTTAATGAGCGGATAGGATAACACGGCTCTAGACTGGGTTGTTAGGCACTGGGTCAACCTAGAAAATGGATGTTTTGATCCGATTGGTTTATCCCAAGTGGAATCAAGACCGGGTGATTTCTGTTGTTGAGACCGTAAGAAACTATAGAGACAGTAGCTGTTTTGTGACCCAATTAGCATATTCCGGAAGGACTCAGGACCGGGTGATCCCTATTGTGTTTGGACTTGAAAGAGATCAAAAGAAAACAGATGACCTAGGTTTGATTAAGCTTTTTCTCATTGCCCATTGAGAAGCTTAAGAAAAGTGCGTCAGGTTGACTGGATTTTGCTCGGCTCTCTCACTTACCCATGAGAAGCTTAGGAAGAGTGGTATAGCTCAACTCTCTCAATTGATCTATGAGAAGCTTAGGAAAAGTGGGACCAGGATGGCTGGATTTGGCTGTTTAGATGAATGGTATATGCTAAGGTTTGACTCGGTGAGTCATGACTTAGTGATTTAATCCTAGACTTAGGCTTTGGAATAAGTTGATAAGTGGTGTTTGCTAAGGTTTGACTAAGTGAGTCCTGACTCAGTAACTCGGTTCTAGACTTAGGCTTTGAGATAAGTTGATAAGTGGTGTTTGCTAAGGTTTGACTAAGTGAGTCATGACTTAGTGACTTGGTCATAGACTTAGGCTTTTAGATGAGTTGATGAATGGTGTTTTCCAATATCTCATAGAAAACTGCAAGCGAGCGATCTCTGCCATTTATATTGTGAGAGATCGGAGATCCTGGTTGCATGAATTAAGCCTAATTACACTTTGAGTTAATTAAGCCTAATCATGATTAGCACTAATGATAATGATTAGTGTTAAATGATGATTTTTAATGGACTTAAGATAATGTCATTAGTTCGCTGATTTATGTGGTAGTTAGATGGTTCAATCAGGGTTTAGACATATTTTAGTGTGTCTAATCCGACATCATCCTGTTGTCCATTAGCCGTATGGAATCCACCATTACCACAGCATGGGTAGGGCCCATGTGTGTACCATGGTGGGGCCATGGCAGAGTGCCCTTAGGAACTAGAGAAATTACCAGTGGCTAAAGGCCACCGGTGTCAAGTGAGACACGTGCCTCTTGAATATTCCTCAAACTTCTCCTCCAAGTTCTCTCTCCAAAAGAATTCTCATTCTTCTTAAGAGGGAGAGGTATTTATAGGCTTGAGTTCCTCTGAGGTAGTTTAGGCATATCACCTTTAACATGGGGGCATTCTTGGGATGCCGGCTTCAACATTGGGGGTATTTTGAAAATTCTTAAAATTGATCCTAGCTTCACCATTTGGGGTATTTTGGGAATTTCTGGAAAATGGGCTTACCTTCACCATTTAGGCAGTTTGGGAATTCCAACTTCACCATTGGGGCAGTTTGGAAATTTCTGGAAAATAGGCTTAGTTTCACCATTTGGATAGTTTAGGAATTCCAGCTTCACCATTGGGGCATTTTGAAAATCTAAGTTTTGCTTAGACTTTAATTAATGTAATTTCCATGGAATAGAAACTATACATTTATCTCTCCAAAATGATGCGGCTTTTCTTCTCCCCAAACCTAATTAATTGCATACATGTCTAAGTAGATATCATGTAATCAAATATGATCTCTTATTTTATTTTATTTTATTTTGTTAACTCCAGCTTCCATTCTCATTTTATCAATTGCGTATGTGGAATCTGAAGATGCTGGTTGCACAAATGGGAGTGCAAGTGAGCAGTGTCTTCAATTGCACAGTCCAAGGGTTGTCCCGATTGTGTGGGTAAAGATTCTACCCATTGGATATTGACAGCCATATGTTCAATTGTGCAGATGAGGGCTTCTTATGCTACGCAGTTGGACGGACAACTATCTATAAGGTTTTCATTTGCGCAGTTTGGTCTGCACGGTTTTAGGAGAGGTCGATTGCGCGATACGTTAGCGATGATGCAAAAACTTCTCTACTGCCACCGCTGTCTACTATGCCAGGAAAACCTAGGGGAAATGCATTTCATCTATGCAGCACGTCCACAACATCTTCTCTGCATGACACATTAGCACTAAGCCAAAGGCATCCGCTGCTCGGCACGTCGTCTGCGTGGAGAGGCTTGTTGCTGCTGCCCATCCCATGTGTGCACCAAACAAGATTCAATTTTACAGCTCTCACATCTTAGCAAAATGTTGAAGATGGATTTCTGATTAAAAGTGTAATCACGCTAATTTTTAGTTTGATTTGCGTGGTCTAAAATAGCTGCCCTGCTTGGACAACCTGACTGTGGGAGACTTGCGCGAACAGCTGGTTGTGTTACTTGTCTCCAACATCTGGCGTCCAGTTGTGCATTTCATGACTTTCCATCTACGTGGATAAAGAAAAAAAATGTTGGAGTTTGCCTGTGCGGGTAATAAGAGGGTGTCTTGCTTGCGCGGAAAAAGGTATTGTCCGATGAATAAAGTCAACTCCCGACTGCCTATGCTATTTCATTTGATGCCTTGGATCGCACAGGTGGATGTCTTGCACTATGCAGGTGGAGACTCATTAGTTCCCGCAAACCAACAATTTCAAGGACCCGTTCGAAGGCCCGTCATTCAAACCCATTTTTGCTGCATACGTCTGCATCTACATGCCCTCCTATTGAATCCAGCTGCATGTCTGAACATCTTTACTGGATACGAGCATCGCTGCTTGCTCGGACAGGCTGTTGCTGGTGATGTTTCTTTCTAACTGCATGGCTGGGCTGGAGAACACTTTGTTTTCTTGATTGTGGAAATAGGACATGCTCTGCCTGTGCGTATAGGAGCGGTAATATGGTTTGGAGGGTGTTTTAGCTGCACAAATTGGGGAAATGCTTCAATTGCGTGAACACCCTGATTCCATGAAGCTTGTTTGTGTGGAATCCTATCTGCTCAGTTTTGGATGTTGCGGAATTTTATCACCTACATGCCACATCATCATCGTCGTCGGACCATTTCCACCATCTTCGTAGGCTTGCCATCAGCTTGGTTGCATGGGTCTGCTTCCAGCTATGCAGCATGTCAGCGGTTGCTTGCCTGAACCGAACTCCCTCCATGGCATGTCATCATAAGCTGAAGATGTTGCTAATGTCCCGACCTGCACGACTCCACTTAGATGGGCTGAAGCGGTTCATGTCAAGGGGAACCTTGATTTGATCAAGGGAGAAGGCTATAGCCATCCTCGTCCCTTGCATCTGACGCTAGAAATGTGGCCAGTCGTCTCTCGGCAATGCAGCCTCCTTGCAAATGGACTGACGTCCTAGCTACCATGCTAGCGACCTGCTGTCTCACTATTGACTACCGCCAAACATTCCTTCTCTGGCAAATCAGTCTAGTCCTCTACTGTGTCTGTTTGCCGTTGATGCAGCCGAAGATGACATTGTCTGGCCAGGGAAGATGACTGGTTGTGACCATTTTTGTTGTCCCGGCTTGCCATCGATAACTGTTGATCATTGCTTCTCCAGTGAACTTGCTTGATGTCGATAAGCACTCATCGTTGATCACTGCCTCCATTTTCCAGTAAATTGGGGAAGGAAGTGGGTTGTCATCGTCCATTCATCGAACGACCGATCTGCTCAGGTCAGAAGCTCGATGACGACTTCCTGATCTCTGAAGACTCTTTGTCGCACCGGATCTTTGCCTTTGTTCACCAAAGAATTCTAATAAAGTTAGAAAAACCCATCCATTTTGGCCGCACATCGTTGTTGTGATGCCATTGTCTGACCATCGGATGGTCGATCCGCTCCGACCATAATGTCTCCGCTGACGTCCTAATCTTCGACGACCTTTTGCTGCACTGAATCTTCTTTTTCATTTGCCAAAAAATTTCGGACAAAGCCATTATCGCACCTTCTTCCTCCCTGCCGATGGCCAACAAAGTCACCATCTCTGATTTCTAGCAGTGGTTAAGAAAACCTACTCCCACTGCTTGTCTCCAGTCAATGCTGCCAGTTGCCATCCGACCTCCTAGTCGCCGATGACTTCTTGCTAACTGCCACTGCTTTGGACCCAGTTGTGGTGTGTCAGCAGGCTGCCAGCACATTGAAAATTTCTCTCCTGCCAACCGCCATATCATATGCTGTCCCTGTTTCTCATTGGCAGCAGAGAGTAGCCCAAATGGTTGCTTTTTGGAAAGCTTGAGTACATGTGCTAGATGGAGTGTTTTTCTGTGTTGCCTATGTGATGATTCTTCATGTAATAAATTTGGTTATGTGGCAATCGAATCAAGTCCGATTTTAATAACCCATTCGATCTAACTTAGGGTAAAGATTTACTAAAAAAAAATCAAATGTGTAATTAATCATAGCTTTGGACTTCACCCTTTGCATAAAGTATTGATTCCAACCTTCAAGAATATGTTGCTTGGAGTATTGATTCTAGCCTTCCAGAATTAAAATATTGATGTCCTCTTCCTCTTTTGTAAAATTATCATTTGATTAAAATTTAGATTGGTTATATTTGTTTGATTTTCCCATTGTCCCAACAAACAAGCATACGATCTTCACTTTAAGGTGTGCACATCATAAACATTAATTAGTCTTTTAAGCATAAATTTGCTAAATCATATTAAGCACCATAATTACTTAAGCTTTCATATTATTTATTTAATAAAAATATATATTATCCTTGCTTTACAAAATGATACAATCATATGAGGATAAAATACATTTTGATATTCTATATAAAAGCTAACAATGTAGCAATTACAGAAAAGTTCAAGTGCAGGATAATGATCATTTGCAACAAACTGCCACAACTATATGCTATGTCCCAAAGATGCTGAATTGATGAAAATCATGGAAGAAGAAGAAAACAAAAGGTTTGGAGATAAGCAACAAAGAAGGTTGCTTCCATGATAAAAAATAATAGGAGATAAACAAGGCTTCGAAGAAGTGCTACAACGAGTTTGCGTTGTCTGTTAACCTCAATGAGAAAATGTCAATAGACAAAAAGCTAAAGAAGAAACCATGATCAGAGAGCTTGAATTGCGTTCAAGAAATTCAGACTACTTATACTTGATCTGATTAAAGTTTGTTCAAGACAAAGCACAAGGACGAAGAAGTAACTCAACTACTTGGCAGACAAGTGAAAAAAGATAAAAAAAGTCACCCAGATGACCAGGTACAAGAAAAGAGACTTTGTCTGATCAACAAAGTGAAAGACAACTTATAGTAGACAAATGCAGATAAAGAGAGGCTGTGACTTATCAAAAGAAAATTGATTTATGTGACTGAGCATACAAATGACATCTGCACTCAAGTCGTCATCATTCAGACTTATAATAGTCATCGTTTCTGGCAATAAGTGGCAATGCAAGATTTTCAAAGCTATGATGAGTCAAACAAGGAATACCTTTTAACATAACTTATCCTCCTCTCTGAACGGTGATGCAATAGCTCAAGACAAATTAGAAAGACCTAAACTTCAACGGCAGAAAACTTAAATGATTTTATTCATTCAATGTTGCTCTTATTTCTGCATTCAAGGGAACCACTTCTCCGATGGTCGAAAGTATGAAAAATCTATTTAAGAAGAAAATATGGGATGATTCAAAGGTGGTGAAGGAATACTTTTCAGATGCACCTAACATTATATAAATCCTTCCACCCATGGCCAAGAGCTTAAATCTTCATCTATCTTTCATGAGCTTCAATCTGCTTATCCTTATGGCCTTTGTCTTTACATTATGGGAAGATCTTTTCTATTATGTAGAGCTGAGAGAGAGATCATATCTTCCCTTGTGTTTCATTGTAACACTTTGTAAAGTGTTAGTTTCTTAGTAAACTTAAAAACAGATAGTTATTAGTGAGCTCTAGAAAACTAACAAGTTTGCTAGTGATCTTTGAAAGCAGTGAATTTGTGGTGAGCTTGTGAAAACCATGTTACAATGAGTTGTTTGTGAACTCAAGAAAACCATCAAGTTTGCTGGTGATCTTTGAAACCAATGAGTTTTTTAGTAAGCTCGTTAAACCAGAAGAGTGTCGAGAACACTTCCTTATGCCCCCTAGAGCTGGAATCCAGAAAAAGTGTCGATGACACTTATGTATTCCATTATATGGGGTATAGTGTAACCCAAGGAAGAATGAGTGTGTGTTCTTAGAAGAATGGATGTAGGGATGGGGTCTTGAACCACTATAAAAATTGTATTGTCTGTGTGAGTGTGTTTGTTCATTTACTTTATTCTTCATGCATTTTATTATTTTTATTATTCATCTTACGCTACACCACACATAAGCACGAAAAGAGGAAAATGATTTAACATGGGTTAAGCAACGAATTTTTATTTACCCAATTCATCCCTACCCTCTTGGGTTAATCTATCATATGGGACTCATCACATGTTTCTTACTTGATCATTTTTCAAATTGGATATTTTGTATGTTCATCATCATGTGTGGGGACATGAACCATGAATCATTAGGAGTAGGACTATCTTGACCCCCTGACGATCTCAGCGGCTGGAGTTAGATGAGTACACAAGTCATGAGTAACACCTGTGGTGTGTGTATGAGTCAAAAAGGCTTGTTATTAGGGTGGATGACACTTATAATGTGTGGATGTGCTGGGATGGCATGATATTGGAAGTAAAGGATGTATTCGACACTAAGACTCCTCTGTAGACGTGGATGGTGAACTTGTGAGCCTGTGGAGTGATGAAGTCGAGGTGCCATGGAAGGTAATGGTCGAGCTATCATGGGCTTGGCAGGCTTCTAGCTGGGCTTGCAGGGAGGGGCCAATTACACATTGAAGAGGAGGAGAGTGTCATATTACTGTGTTCTTTAGGTCTAGAGGATAGGGATGGCCTACTTAATAGTATAGAGGGTACATGGTCATAGGGCGTGGTAGTGAGTTAACCCTTATATATGCATAATTGATGAGAGCCTGAGAGCAGGTGACATGTCAGTCTTTTACATTGTCATAACATTGTGAATGCCATGAAACATGCATTAGTGTGAATAGATAGTTTACTGATTCCTTATTATTTTCTCATGGTGCCTACTTACTGAGTTTGCTTGGATTAACGCTATTTTTTTTTATGTTTTCCAAATAGGTCAGACTCAGGAGCCCAATAGGGGGTTGGGGCTCATGAGAGGGATAGGACTTAAACATTGGAGATCCTGATAGTGTTCTGACTCATATTATTCATATGTATATATGTTGTAAATCTAATGGAATATAAACAGTGATGTAAATAATAGTGTGCAAAACTAAAGTATTAGCATGTCATGATGTAAGATGCATGAATGTAAACCTTTTTGATTACATGTGTATATATATATGTACAAGTAAATGATGCCATTGCCATTGTAGTACAACTTATGATTCTAGGCATGAGGTGAGTGTATAATAATTATGATTGTGAAGTGAGATATGCATTTGTACGCTTACACATGACGGATTGAGTATAGAATGCACATTATACAGTGATAAGATCTAGTTCTTTAGAGGAGATTCTATTCGTTTACTAGCAAAACTCTTCTCTAAGATAATACAATATAGTGCCCTAAAAGTGGGGTGCTATAGTGTTTGAGCTCATTTTAGATAATGTAAGTAAATAGGAGAATGCATATAGAGATGTAGTTGCAGGGATACAAGGGTGATGGAAGAGAAATAGACATTACAACAAAAATGACTCTATGTAGCCAGCATTTTGGTGGCATAAAGTCATTTTTTAGTTGCACTGGTCAAATGCAACTAAAAAAAGTGACTGCTTGTTGGCTGCATATGCCTTAACATAAATGACCAAATGCTTATATGCAACCATTTTTCGTTGGCTACATATAATTATATGCAACCATTTTTGTTGGCTACATATAATTTAGGGGTGCAACTTGGGTACGGTACCTGCAAACCAAATCAGAATTGACCCAATTTTTTGCAAGTTTGGTTCCACCTTTCTGACTCAAAGGGTTGGGTTGGTTCCACCTTCTTTACATGCATTCCTTTTTAGGGTAGGTTTGGTTTAAGGCATTAGGTACCCAAACCAAACTAACACACATGAATTATTAAAAAAAAATATTGAAAGACTTAACAAGCTAATACAACTTGACTTATTTTCATAGTTATATATAAAATTTACACTATTACATGGTACGTGAATTTATGCTTTAAAGCTTAAAAATTACTCAATGGATTCGACTCTCATCCATTAATAATTTGCTAATTATCTCTACCTTGACATTTATGATGGGTGCAACAATCAAACATAATTGAGATATCTTGTGTACATAAGGTAAGCAAGCAAAGGGTTGAAGTCCAAACTTTTATTTGTATTTTATGACATATTTTGTTTACTTTGAAAGAATGTTCTTTATTCATGTTTATATTATATATAACAGGGACTATACAATTAATTGATAATTCAATGAAACTTAATTTTCAAAGAACTAATTTTGACCCAAAACTAAATCGACCCGATTTTAGAAAAAGTAGGGTAGGTTTAACCTCGAACTGAATCGACCTAAATATAGGGTAGGGTAGGATTTTTATAAATAGGGTTAGGGTAGGATTTTTATAAATAGGGTTAGGGTAGGGTCAACTAAAAACTGACTTTAACTGAACTAAGTTGCACGCCTAATATAATTATATGATTATATCAACCATTTTTCATTGGCTACATATAATTATATGGCAACATTTAGTTTATACGCAACCAAATATTTGGCTGCCTATAATATTATATGCAGCCACAATTTGGTTTATAATTTAGCTACATATAAAAATAAATTATTTTCTTAAATAATTGACTTTGGTTTATAATATTTGGCTGTGTTTGTGAAAAATGCAACAAGAAAAGCCATTGCATTTGATACAGTTGAGTGCTGTTATATCAAATTTTGCAATTAAAATTATAATACCTATTTCTGCATGAATAGGTGGTCAAACACTACAAATCAAAAATATAAAGATAGTATATAAAATTCAAAAACAAAATTACACATCATATGAGTCATAATAAGCCCTCTAATTAGTTGAACATAATAAATAGTTTTAGATGAGTAGCAAATTAAAAATGTCACCATTAATGAAATGCATATCCAATAGAACTTTGAGGATCACTCATATGTTGAGGTCTTTCGTAAAAAGATAAAGAAGTTGTAATCATGACCTTAATGTGCTTATTTTTTTTTGACCTTTCTCATTGTTAGATAGTCCTGTTCACAAGATTAACAAACATGAGTCATATATTAAGGCATGAAACTAAGAAATAAGAATGGAAAAATTATGTAGCAACCATTTGAATATGAAATAGTTAAGTTACCTCTTAGTATATTTGAAAAGCCCAATTGAGTTGAGGTCAATGATGTAGGTGTTGACTGATTAAACCATGAATTTAGCAATGACCTAATCTCTCTTGTCTCATCAGATAGTGCATCAATTCGATGGTTGGTAGTTGCTAACTCTTCCTTTGTACTCCTAAGCTCTTCCTTTATGGAGGTTAACTACTCTATGGTTGTATTCAAATGTTCCTTGGTAGAAGCTAACTTTTCTCGGAGTGCTACTGATACCCCATGATCACAATCAGGATTGAACCAATTTTTCAGCAGCTTGGCCTAAGCCCTTAATGTATCTAGGGCTCTTCCCCATGACCTTATCATAGATATCATCTGCTGTCATGGGTTACTTTGCAGACTTCAAACTAGCCTATAGGTCTACCATCTTCTTCTGCACATAAATGAATAAGCATCATGAGTCATAAAACAAGATAGTCAAGAAAGAAAGTAAATATAAATAAAGTAATGAAGAGTTAATTATACTCACATATGCATCCTCTACCACTGGAGCTATAAATTTGCCATCCGACTTATGAGTTTGGGTCTCTCTGGACAGTTAAATCCGATCAATTAGGCTATCGAAATCTTCATTCTCCTAATCACAAAATTCAAATATTTTATATGCTTGAAAGTTGAAATCTTTTGAAGAGAATTAGGTTAGTAATTGTGTTGAGTAATATTGTTACCTATTTAGCCAGAACAACCATAAATGACTTTAGCCCCATGTAGTGTTATACTTCATCTTCTTTCGATTATCCTTAGCTACCGATGACTTAGCTACATTTAAGTAAATAGAGTATAAACTTATATGTTACATTAAAGTAAATAATGTAATATGAAAATATTGGTTGTAAGTAATATACTTGAAATTCTGGGGATTTGAAGTAACTACATAAGAAAGTCTAGTCAGGAATCTTCACTCTTTTAGGTGGTGAACTAACTCGATCAATGCCCCGATCTAGGATGTTGCAGTAGTGATCATAAGAAAATTTGTGAACCCTTTTGTAGCTAGTCCTGAAGTATTGGTCAATAACTAATTGAACCCAATCTTCTCAAAGTCCTTAATATCAAAGCAAGACTGTTTATAGGAGCCAACACAATTAGATGATAGTAATGCAATGATAAAATTATTTAATAGGAGTTCTAAAATGAAGACTGTAGTCTTTTGTACCTTCAATTCAACAATCATAGGTTATTTTTCTGAATAAGTTATGTCTGACCATTTTTTCTTATCTACTATGGGTACTAATGCCCTCATAATATAGCGAATGATCATTGATAAATGCTTTCGACGCTGTTCAATAGTTGACTTGCTAGTATTAGGGTCAATCTCAATAGCCATTATAGTTTGGATTTTTTTTATATAATTGATGAAGGTGTTCTTAGATGGACCCCATCCTCTCCTCTGGGTTCTTGGCGAGAATCATTAGTTAAGTGTTAGCTCACAATATATCCATATGATAAATGTTTACAGAGATATGTGTTTGAGTGATAATTGAATTACTTTACATTCAATGACATACTAGTTGTACTTGCCCTTATTCTGGATCATGAAGGAAAGTCTTGACTTTTAGATCCAGAGGCAATAGGGCATGAACCTGTGGCCATTGGTAATTGGGGGCCTTGTGGGCATATAGACTCTTGTGTCTCTTATGAAGCTTGCTTCATTTGCATTGGGGGGGTCCACATTCTATTCTTGGGAAGAAGAAGGAAGGTGTCCTTATCCTCTAAAAGTAGAGCTTGGCGCAACCATTAGTTGTGGGACACATGGTGGAGGTATAATCTCCTGTGTATTCTCTATATCAGTTATAAGATGGGGCAGGCCATGAAAAATGACCCTATCTTCTACCATGCCCAAGTATCATTGTAGCCTATATACAAAATAAAGGAACAATATTTGTTAGAATTATCAATGGATAGATATGTTTGGAATCATGAATGCTTTCTACCTTGATGAATAGCTCATATTGTCATTATCATTAAGTAAGATGTATTTGCAAATATGAAAATAAATGCTGGAAAGAGTTGTCATTTCATATGTAAGATGATTTATATCCAAAATGTCAAGCCTCACAAAGTGGATAAGTGGCATCTTCAACAAGTCAAGATTATTGGCATAAGGTGCAGCCACTTGCGATGGTCCAGGAAGAAGTGAACTCCCTAGACACTTGCGGTTGATACTACGGCTAACCGCAGTATCGCCTGGAGCGCAAGCAATACGGAAGGTGCCCATGGTACCGCCCAGTAATGCATAGATAGGTGTGTTTTGGAGAAATTTTATCTCAGTCCCTAGGGACTAAACTAGTGTATACAACGAGGGTAAAAGTCTTTGAATCACCTATGCAAATTTATGCAGGCAAGCCTATGTATGACTTACGATCCATTCCAAAGTCTAGTGTTGGTATCTCAGTCAAGATCTTCATATTTGGTATCCAATTCAACTAAGTCCTTGACAACATCATCTAGGAGATCAGTAATCCCATCATCTTTTGAGATACAGACAATAGTTTTGTTAAGTTCATCAGGGTGTGACTCTCTATTTAAATAAGATATCTCAAGTTCACATGAAACTCCAATGGGGTCATTCATAGATGTCTCTTCATCCTGATCTGTATATTCTCTGATTAGGATGCTCTCATTGTAAGTTGGCTTGGTGATATTGCATTGTGGAATGTTTCAAAGATGTCGAAGGATGCCACATTGAACTACTTGCCACTATGGTCCCAACATTCAAGTAGAATACTTGTTTAGCTTGGGATGCAAGCACAAATGGCTCATCTTGATACCAAAAATGACTAACATTAATACTTGTTAAATGAGTCTCTACCTTGATTCCTGATTTTCTATTAGTGTTAAACTATTCACATTGTAATAACATGACTCTATACCCAAGTATATATGGTAACTTAATAACATGCTACAAACGACCATAATAATATATTTCCTCACTGAAAGGATCCCCCAGCATAACAATACTACTATTTTAGGTTTTATGCTGCCTGTCATGCTCCACTATGCAAAATCTAACTCTATCTACTATACATCCTTAATATGTTGTTGATTGCTCTATAAGAGGACCATTTCCTAGGGACCACATCTCCTTAGAGATTTAATTTGAATTTTGATGATATAATTGGTTTATCTGTGAAATATACTATTATATGTTAGAATACCCAAAAAATGATTAAAAATAGAATATAGATAATATTTCCAAAACCAGATGAGAAATTGCTTCTCTTGTATTTTTTGAATGTTAGTTTCAACATTCTTTTAAGCTCTTTTTCATGTTTACTATAGTCCATGTAGAGTTGAAAGAGATAGGTGAAACAAATTGGTCCAAGATATGCAACTAACAAGCGGACATGTATATTCAATATGATTAGGGAGAAAATATCACTTACCCAATATACTTTTGTATTTTTGTACAATTATATAAGACATACCACCGTGCCTTACATGCATCTTATTGCGATAGTTGTCCATATTTCTTTTTAGGCTCAAATGGTTGTGCCCTTTACGCAAATACTGATGTGGATCCCTTTTTAGCTTTATTTTGGTAATCCACATTTCGCTTGATCTGATTAAATTTGGTTTCCACATCTGTAAATTGATAGAAACACAATACATTCCTTAACTTTATAAGTCTTTGTAATGGAACCTTCAAGACGAGATCTATTATGCACATTTGCTTTAAGGCTACCAAGGAACTTAAAAAAATAGGGTAGATAAGTTGCTCATTTATAGCTCATGAAGTTTCTTAATAGTCATAGACAGTATCTCTCAATTGAAAACATCTATCTATACTAGATGGGTCCATGAAGTATAGCTTCTCTTGGTAGATGAATACACAAGTGGACAATTACGTCAAAGAATGCTAGTGTAAAGCTTCTTTCTAATTCACATAAAATTGTGACAATGTTATTGGAGAGTTGCATTAAAACGCTTTTTTGTAAGGTCTTCAAGTAGCATTGTTTGAAGAAGTTACCAAGCTCAAAGAGAATATTACAAATGTCATTACACAGGAATACTTGCATGTCAACTAGAAGGATAGGTTACAACATGATGTAGTTGTCATATGTCTTGTGGCCATGCATAGTGCCCTCGTTGACATTCTCACATCTAGATAAGTTTGTGGCATATCCGTCTAGATACTTTAAATCTCTTAAATCATAGAAGTGCTTTTGAGAAGTGGGTGACAATGTATGACATGCAACAGGTTTCACATAGTGCTCATGTTCTTTGCAAAGATACAATTCCTTTCTAATACCCAATTTCTCCAAATCTCGATGCACATTATGTGTATCCTTTGATTTCTTGTCAATGTTGAGCAAAGTTCCCAAAAGGTTATTGCAGACATTCTTTGATAGATACATTACATCACGATTATGCTAGATGAGAAGATTGGATCAATATTAAAGTTCCCAGAAGATACTCTTTTTAGTCTAATTCAACTCTTCCTTGCCGCATTTCCTTTTCCTTAATATGGATGGGTGCTTTTTAGTTGCTTTATTTGGAAAAAGTTGCAATTGTTGTATAAGCTTCATCCCAGAAAATTCTATTGAGGTATGCCAGTGTTCTGTTAGACCATCAAAATTTCTTTTGTTCCTACGTTAGATATGATCAGGAGGTAAGAATTGATGATGTCTCATGAAACATATCTTAGATGTGTATCTTTTTAAACTATCTGTTGTATTACAATAAGGACATGCAAGATAATCGTGGGTTGACCACCTGGAGAGATTTCCATATGCAAGGAAATCATTGATAGTCCAAAGTATTACAACCTTCATGATGAAGTGTTGTCTAGACCCCTCACCCCATAGTGTTAATAGCTCATTAATTAGTGGTTGCATGTAAACATCAATATTTGCACAAGAAGTATTAGGACCTAGGATAAGTAGGGTCATCATACTGAACTGCTCTTTTATACCTTCCAAGGAGGTAAGTTATATGACACTAAGATTATAAGCCATATACTGTTTGTTGTTCCCATGTTACCAAAGGGACTAAAACTATCACTGGCCAACCCTAGACTAACATTCCGTAGATCAGTTGTAAAATTCGGGAATTGTTTGTCAAACTCCTTCCATGTTAAGGAGTTAGCAGGATGTCCCATGACACCAGGCTCGTCAAATCACCTCTCCTTATGCCATACCATCTCAGGTGCTGTCTTCTTTGACTAGAACAATCTTTGTAGTTTAGGAATAAGAGAAAAATAGCATAAGACCTTATAAGGGATCTTCTTGTTATTGCTCACTAGACAACTTTTCCAACACGAAATCCCACACATCGGATAATTTTGAAGGTTGGCATGTCCCTTCTATAATTGAACATAGTCATATTTACATGCTTGTATTGGAGTATATCCCAAGCCGAACTTCTTTAAAATCTTGTTTGCACCATAAAAAGATCTAGGTAAGAGCTCTTTTTCTGGTAGAGCATCTTTCAATAACTCTAATAGCATGTCAAGAAATTTATTACGCCATCTACTCATAACCTTCAAATTCATTCTTTCAATTTCACGAGAAAACCCAACAAGGAGAACTTCTTACACCCGGGGTATAACTCACATTGCACCTCACAAAGAAGTTTATCATATTATGAGTGAGCCCCCATCCCCCCTTCATCAATGACAGCATTGTGTGCTTCTCATGCATCATGCATGTCCCTTAATATCTTTGAAATATTTGATTCCACCTCAAATCTTTGTGATGTTAGTTCTCCATTATGCTCTTTCACTGGTTCTACCTTCATTGGCGGCTCTTTAGATTCTCCATGATGGATCTAAACTATATAGTGACTTGTCATTCTGTTCTTATACAAATGTGATCCTACTTATATGAGCGATTTTAACATTTGATTCTCACATGCTGTACAAAGGTAAAAGATTGCTCCATCAGCTTCTATGCTTTGCATGGAAAACTTTAAAAACTCTTGAACCCCTTTCATATATTTATGGCTCAATTTATTTAGTTCTTGGATTCATGATTTATCCATACCTATAAGAAACCTATTTATGAAAATAGGGGGCAATTAAAATTACATTAGACCCACTCACAACAAGCATTTCTGACCACTTATGTTCAAATGCTTTTCATGACTAACAATTAACATAAACTTTTAGCTTCTTTCCAGTGACACCCTGAGCTTTTGGAGTAAGGAAAATTTTTATTTTTGGGTATTCATGAGAAGATATAAGGTGAGGCGAGGAAAGCTTTTTCTAAGTAATTCATGTTGAACCTAACAATGCATATAGCAAATAGACAAGTTTTGATGATGAGTAACAACATATGAGTGAACATGTGTGCTACTGATAGTTATGTTCCCAAGCATTGCAGAAATAGATCTAAATATACAAGGAAGCAATTTAAATACAGTGGACAACACACACAAAGAACACATCAGTATGCATAATCCACTGACCAAAAGAAGATAAGTATGATTAGAAAAAATGACACTAAAACTTTGAAAAGAAGCTATCAAGTAAATCTTTAGCTATGAAGTTCAAGCCTCAATGAGTGATCAAGCAAATTTTCTATAGATAAAGTTAGTGTCAGATATCTTCTACCTCAGGAAGATTCAGACAAATCGTTCCATGGACAAGTCAAAAGAACTGCTTAAAATCAATACTTGTCTGCAAGAAATAAACAAATTCAGTTTGTAGAAGCAAGAGATGAAACTGAGTTGAAATTAGACAAACTTTGAAGAAGCAAGTCATCCATGCCTCGACGAGTCATCGATTACTTAACAGACAATCCATCATATGAGTGACTAAAAGAGGATTCATCTACACAACACAGCTTTGTCTATTACTTATGATAGACAAACCAACAGACAAACCATCTAGAAGACTTTATCTATGGCCTGCAACTTCATCTACTGATTTCAATAGGCAAACAAAAGACAAAGTCATTTTCTCTATTAGGGAAGAAGCCTTGTCTGCTAAGAAGAATTGTCTACTACTTACAACAGACAAAGCTACTTTGGCTGATGAAAAGAAGACTTTGTCTAGTGAAAGTTACTTCGTGTGCTATGAAGAAGCTTTTTTAGTGCTACAAAGATTATCTGTCATTTATAATAGATAAAGTAACAGACAAAGCTACTTTGCCTAAATGAAAGAAACTTCATTTGCAAAGAGAACATCATTTGATGAGAAACAAAGAAGAAGAACTTTGTTTGTGCCTTTATAATTCATGTATTACTTATAACAGACAAACCAGAAGACATAGTAAAGTGCTACAACGTCTCTGATAGAATTTCAAAGATGAAGTTGTCTATTATGCGGATCTACTCAGAACCACTTTATCTATTACTTACAAGAGACAAAATCAAGACATGAATAGATAAATTCCTTAGATAAAATATGGCATATCATGAAGAGTAGAAGCCACCTGCACCAGACATCGTTGACTGAACTCTCCGGTCAAAACTCAAAGCGGATTCTATTAAGCAGATCAGACAAATCAAGCTCAGCTAAAGATGAAAAGAAATTCAAAGGAAAATAATCTACACTTTGATAAAAGTTGCAATGTTCAGAGGTTGCATCCCTTCAGGCTTAATGGGCATCTTTCCGCAATAGTGAAAGAGTCAGTCAAGCAAAAAAGTCTTTATCCAACGTTTGCTAAAACCAAAAAAGCATCTTCTTCCAGAATGGTGCTCCAAGCTTTTCAAATACAAATGAGTTTCTTAAGAAGATAATCTTTCAATGGGAGAAATCAGAATGGTCTTCAACATTCAAAGGAAAGTCAACTACCTCCAACAGGTAGAAATTTTTGAAGCAAGCTTTTCAGTTACACATGACTTTCTTAAAAAGGAAGTCTTTCAAAGGGAGAAATTAGAATAGTCTTCAACATCCAAAGGAAAGTCAACTACCTCCAACAGGTAGAAATTTTTGAAGTAATATATAAGTAGTGTAGTGTTAATAAATAAGGTTAAGGAAGCTGAGAGAAAAATTAGAATAGAGTTTAATCAAGTAACATCTCTCAATCAGACTACGCTTCCTTCTAGATAATCAATCTCCATTGCACTTATAGATAATAAACCTAAAAGTTCTATCTTAATCAAACTCCCAGAGTATTGATATCTAATGAGCTTCAATGAGATATCATTTTATATGAGCCTAAAATTTGTGCAAATCATCCTAGTAAAAGAGGCAATGCAAACATTTTATATGAGCCTAAAATTTGTGCAAATCATCCTAGTAAAAAAGGCAATGTAATATGCAAAATGAGTGCTGTTAATTAGTTATGAGAGTTGGTGGTGAGCTCAAAAAAACCATATTGTAAGAGTTGTTGGTAAGCTTAGTAAAACTAATAAGTTTACTAGTGATCTTCGAAACCAGTGACTTTCCTGGTAAGCTCATTAACTAGAAGAGTGTTGGGAATACTGTGTTTATGCCCCGTAGACTTGGAATCCAGAAGAGTATTAGGAACACTGTTAATCCTCCCTAGAGCTGGAATCTAGATGAGTGCTGGGAGCACTTTATATTTCCATTATTTGGGATATAGTGGAACCTAAGGCATAATAAGTTGGTGCCCTTGGAAGACTGAATGTAGGGACGGGGTTTTCGAACCACTATAAAAACTGTATTGTTTATTTTTGTGTGTGTGTGTGTGTGTGTGTGTGTGTTTGTGCATTTGGTTTTACTCTTCATTACTTCATTAAGCATAACATTATCACTCATATCATATCACACTCACACATTACAATTTTTTGACATAAAAAAATGGCTAAGAGAAGTCAAATTTGGAAGTAAAGCAATCACATTGATTAAACAATCCGATATGAAAATTATATATATACTACATCGCTACTTCTTCTTAGCTCATTAATTTTTATTAGGCCATAATTTTTAATTCTCAATTCGCCCCTCCCCTCTTGAGTTACTCATTTACATAGGACCAACAAATCAATTGGGGTCATTGTGCATGAATTTATTGAAATTTTTAAGAAAATTTTTATGATGTTATTATATAAATATGAGGGTGATTGAATAGCATGATCATTATGTTGGTCTCGAAGCTTAGGCAAATACCCAAGAGGGAAGGGGTGAATTGGGTACTTAAAATTTGCTAAACCCCTTTAGGATCTACTATCTCTCTAGCAATCAATCCAATCACTCAATCAATGAACAAGTAAATAAGACACGGGGATTTTAGTGGTTCGAGTTAACACTCTACTCCACTCTTCCAAGGACACTTTTCTCTTAGTGTCTTGGGTTCCACTATCTCCAATACAAAAATATAATCAGTGCACCCTACATTCTTCTAGATTCTAGCTCTAGGGGGCATAACTATTAGTGCTCCTAGCACTCTTCTAGATTCCAACTCTAGGGGGTGTAACTAAAGTGCTCCCAGCACTCTTCTAGATTCTAATGCTAGGGGGCGTAAATAAATAGCTCTTGTCTACACTCAGACAATCACAACTCTTCTTGAGTCAAGCCTCAACTACTAACTCAAGGAAATTACTATGAATGAATATTGAAAGTTAAAGCATAGATACTTCACAATAAGCAAAATGGAAGATTTCTGAAGATTAAATGAAGAAATAAATAATCTTCTTGAAAGGTAGTTGGGAGCCTTCAAAGAAACTTGAGGAAGGTTTGAATGCAAGGCTCATGACTCTTGAAAGATGCAGAAGGTTTTAGTTATTCAATAAATGCTCTCAAGAAGGAATTGAATATTTTTCTCGATTATTCTCCCTTTTCTTGATCCAATAATGCTGTATTTATAACCTCTTTGAATTCCAACCGTTGGTGGTAGGTGAATTCCAATAATGACAGAAGACCATTCTAATTAACACATTTGAATTCTCTATCTTCTACTTAATCTTTGTCTGCTAGAATGCCTATAATGCTAACCTTGATGAAGATGATTGCCTATTGGTCGAAGAGTTTTTGCAATAGCTGATTTTTTCATCAAAATGAAAAGAGCCTCATTAATGCTGGATGAAGACAACCGATTTAGTTTGTCTGTTGCTCATCTTCACTTATGGGAGATAAAGTATCTGTCCAGTTGTTCATCAGACAAAGTCCTTTCGTCTTCTGATTTGTCTATGGTAAGTAGCAGACGAATCCAGTGTGGACGAGTTGTCTTTCTAGCACTTCGTCTATTGATTTGTCCATTACAAGTGATAGACGAATCGTAGAGGCATAGATGAATCATCATTCCAGCACTTTGTTTGTTGGTTTGTCTGTTGCATGTAACATATGAATTGTAGAAGTGCAGATAAATTATTTTTTCAGCAGTTCCTCTATTGGATTGTCTAAGTAATAGATAAATTGTAGAGGCGCAGATGAATTATCCTTCTAGCAGTTTGTCTATTGGTTTGTTTATTATAAGTAATAAATGAATTATAGGAGTGCAGATAAACTCTTTTGCTCCGCATTTGTCTATTTGTAATAGATGATCATTGGCTTGGTGAGCTATTCAACTATGGCTCACTTATGACAGACGAGGTCTGTTGAATGCTCAATCCTTTGCATTCATTAGGGATAATCTTCACTTTTACAGATGAATAATGACTTGGTTGATTCCTTTTCATTTGAGCTTTGAATATAGTGGTATTTTGCTTTTGCTTTTGCACTTGCCTAAGTTATTTGTCTATTCAATTAGACAGATTGACGCCTTGGAATATTTTCTGATTATTCTTTATGCTCTTTTGTCCATGAAGCTTGCAACTTGATTCTGTATGTTAAATACTTAGCAATAAATATAATCTTTAATCAAGTTTTATTTGTTATTGAAACTATACATTTATGCTAACACTCTCCCCCTTTTCGATGATGATAAAACTTGATTAAAAATTATCTCATAAAAGATAATCTCCCCCTGAATGTATGCAACCTGTTGAAAATATTTTGCAAAGTTTAATAATTGCTCAAGTTGCCATTATCTATTATTTTCCTTGACTAGTTTTATATGTATTCATCCCTTGATTAGTTCAAGGTTATGCATTCTAATTTTATTATTCTTCTTGAGGTAATTTGGCAGATTCTTTCTCCGCCTTTTTGTCATAATAAAAAAGAAACACAACACTTGTAGAATACACACATAGAAAGTAGTAGCATGAAGACAATGAAACCATTTCATTTCATTTCAGTATAAACAAAGCTACAAACATAGAAAAAATAGCTCATCTTGCATTTTGAGTGCAGAAGAGGTTGTGTGTGAGATTGTGGATGAGGGGAAAGGGGTAGAGAATTTTGTATCATAGTGAGCGATACAAAGTTTCAAGGAGGGGAAAAGGGGAAAGATATGATAATGAGGCGCTTGAAGCCTCCTTTCCCCCTTTCTTCAAGAGCCCCAACTGATGATAAAGTTAAATCCAGGGGAAAACCAGCTGAGATATTAATCATTTTCTTGAGAGCCATATCTTGAAGAGAGATACTTCTGACTGGATAGGTGAACTAGAATTTTGTCACGAATAGAAGTAACATCATCCCACTAAGAAAAGTGAAGAAACATCCTTCTGTTCTTCAATTTCCACCACTCATTGGTGTTTTGTCTACATCTTCTTCCTAAATTCCCTTTCTTGAATTATTTCATCTTTGAGATGCAGGGACAGATTGCTAGTTAAGGGTTAAAATAGACTTGATGTGGGAGCAATAATAGGTAGTTGATATGATATTTCAAGAAAGAAGGACTAAATCATGCTAAAAATAAATTTCGATGTGATATGAATAGTTGTAAATTGATTCTGGTAAGAAAACAAGGTGAAAACCATGATCCAAACAAAATGAGAATCAAATAGTATATAGAAGTAACTTACTTTATCTGAGACAAAGTCGAGCCTCATTGAAATCAGATAAAAAATAGTGTAACTTCAGGCATAAAAATATTAAAGATTTCATTCTCGGGTGTTCACATTAGTCATGCTTAATTCTCATCTAATATTATAGAAAGTTTTTAAAAGCAATAGTTTAGTAAAGATGTTAGCAAGTTGAGCATTTGTAGGCACTATTCTAGATATATATCATATTTCTCTACATAGTCTTTAATAAATTGATGTCTAATTTCTATTTGCTTGGTTCGAGAATGTAAGACAAGGGTTCTTTGTCAAGCATATGACACTAGTATTGTCGCATTTAATGGGTATATCTCTATATCTCAGTCCATAACCTAAAAGTTGCTATTTTTATCTAAAGTAATTGAGTATAACAATTTCCAGCCGATATATATTCAGCTTCTGCTATAAAGAGAGCAACACTAGTTTATTTCCTAGAGAATCACGATATTAAACTATTTCCTATAAATTGACTGGTTGCACTAGTACTTCTTCTATCTACTTTGTATCCCCCAAAGTCAGCATCTGAGTATCTAATTGATTCAAAACTAGTTTTTTTAGGATAATAGAGTACTAGATTTGGTGCGCCAACTAAATACTTAAAAATTTATTTCACTACAATATGATGAGACTCTCTAGGACTGGACTAAAATCTAGCACATAAGCATACGCTAAAGAGAATATTTGGTCTAGATGCAGTAAGGTAAAGAAGAGATCCAATCATATTTCGATATAGTTTTTGATCTATAAGTTTACCCTTTTCGTATCCAGCCTTATTGATGTGCTTATTGGAGTGCTTGCTACTTTAATTTCTTCAATCTTGAACTTCTTTAACATTTCTCTTATATAATTGGATTGGCAAATGTATTTTCCATCATCTCTTTGCTTGATTTGCAATCCAACAAAATAGTTCAATTCTCTCATCATAGTCATTTCGAATTCAGCCTGCATGATCTTTGAGAAGTCTTGATAGAGATCCTCATTAGTAGCACTGAATATAATGTCATCCACATAAATTTGAATTATCAAGATATCCATGCTAGTATTTTTAATGAACAAGGTAGTATCAACCTTTCCTCTTTTAAATCGATGATCACTTAAGAATTTGGTTAACCTTTCATACAATGCTGTTGGAGCTTGTCTCAAACCACATAATGCTTTAGTGAGCTTATAAACATGATCGAGTTGATCATCACTTTCAAAACTAGGGGGTTGCTTTATATAGACTTCCTCACTTAGATATCCATTTAGAATTGTACTCTTTACTTCATCTGAAATAATTTAAAATTCACATAGGATGCAAAAGCAAGTAGCATTCTAATGAATTTTAATCTTTCTATAGGGTCATATGATTCTTCAAAGTCAATTCCTTTTTTTTTGGGAATACCCCTTTGCAACTAACCTTGCCTTGTTTCTTACAACCAATGCACATTCATAGAGTTTGTTTCCAAATACTCATTTAGTTCCACTTACATCAATGTTCTTTGGTTTTGGAACTAATTCCCATACTTTGTTTCTTTCAAACTGGTTAAGCTCTTCTTGCATTTCAATGATCCTTGACCAATGCAAATGTGCTCAATTGTAGAGATGAAAGCATAATGACCACAAATATTTTGCATGGACCTTCTTGTTTTGACACCATCGTAGACATCACTTATAATTTATTTTCTAGAATGAGCACTAATAAATCTCAAATTAGTGGGAGATTGATAGGGAACATTACTTGTACGTACCTCCTCCTCATTATCTGAATTTTGCATATGTTTATATTTTGTGACATCTTCTTGATCTTTCAATTTGAGCTTCTTTATATTAGTTGCAACTTTATCTGCATCACTATCACACTCCTTTCTCGGAATTACATTTGCATCATCAAATTTAACATATATATATATATATATGTATATTCTTCTATAACCCGTGTTCTCTTAATATATACTCTAAATGCCCTACTATTAGAAGAGTAACCGAGAAAGATAACTTTATCACTTTTTATATCAAACTTTTTAATATTATCCTTCCCATTATTCATCATGTAACATGAGCATTCAAAGGAATGAAAATATGAGATATTGGGTTTCCTTCCTTTCCAAAGCTCATATTAGTTTTTTTAAAGATTACTCTAATAGTAACCCTATTCAATATATGGTAAGCTACACTTACTGCTTTTTTCTAGAATCTTTTAGATAATTTACTCTCATTCAACATTGTCCTTGCCATTTACTAAATTTTTTGGTTCTTTTTTTCCACAACTTTATTTTGCTAAAGAGTTCTGGGGGATGAGAAACTATGGTGAATTCCTTTTTCATCATAAAAGTCAATAAATTTTCTATTTTCAAATTCACCACCATGATCATGATGGATACGCACAATTGACATTTATTTTTCATTTTGAACTAGCTTTAAAAATGTATAAAATATTAATTTTTTTTTGTCTTTGCTAGTCAAGAGAATCACTTATGTGAATCTAGAGTAGTCATCCATGATGACATATACATATCTTTTTCCTCCAAAAGTGATAACATTTGATGGTCTAAAGAAATTCATATGTAATAATTCTAGAGGTCTAGATGTAGATACCTCATTTTTGGGATGGAAGGATACTTTAGTCTACTTTGACAATAGACAAGATTTACATATTTGATTTTTGTTATAATTTAGTTTAGGTAGACCAATCACGGGATTCTTTTTCCATAAAGATTTGATATTTGACATGTTGATATATCCCATCCTTTTATGCCATACCCATGGGTCATCTTTGACTATAATTAAACATTTTTCAAAGATATCATCTAGCTGTACTAGATAAATATTGTCATACCTTTTTTCGCTAAATAATAGATTATTCTCTATATTGAATACATTATATGCAAATGGTTCAAATACAACTTTGTGACCTTTGTCACATAATGACTAATAATTAGCAAATTGTGCTTGAGTCCTTCTACATATAATACATTCTCTATGCATGCATATCATTGTTGCCAAATGTAACTATTCCTCTATTTATTGGCTTCAATTCTTTGAATAACTTCTTATTTCTGGTCAAATGTCTTGAGCAACCTCTGTCTATGAACCAAGAAATGCCAGATGTAGCTTTCAAACTTACCAACATTCAAAGAAAATATTTTCTTACCTCTTTGGTACCCAAGTATTGGGTCCAATAGTGATAGTGAAATTATGTGTGCTAGAAGATTGTGCATAATCCTTGGGTTTCAATCTCATTTTCAAACCTTTTCCTTACATCTTTTTGGCAGCAATCATATGCTTTGTGTCCAATTTTATTATAGAAATAGCAAGTGTTAGAAAATTTGCTTGGTGCATTATATTCCATTAGTTTCTTTACCCAGGGATATCCTATGAACCTTCCAATGTTTAGAAAATTTTCTCTTTCTTTTGTGAGGTTCATACCCTTGGACCAACCATCAAATTTTAATGAATTTTCATTATCTGAGTGCTCACAACCAAGTCCCTTTTTACTAGTTTGACTGGTCATTCTTATGAACTTGGTGACAGATTCTCCTAGATTGGAGAATTTGCTTAACATACTATTTAATATCTCTACCTCCTTCTCCAAATTTTTAACCTCTTTTTATAGAGATAGATTTATTTCTACCAAAATAGAATTTACTTTGATGGTTGCATCAAAGTATGTTTTCTTTTGAGTAAATTTCTTGCCAAGTGATTCAAACTCATTGAAGAGAGAGTTGTAAGATTACTGTAACTCACAAAAACTTTTGCATTTAACACAAATACTATTCAAGCTTAAAGAGTCAGAACTATAAGAGTAATAAAAGTTTATTACAATCTCTAATTCTGTTGTGCATTGCACTTTGATGGAGATTTGTTCTACTGATTCGTTCTTTATGTGGACCATGAAGCATACTCTTATGAGGTGTCCAAATTCATTATCACCTTTTCCACTTGAACTTATGCCTGAGGAGTCTTCATTATTTACATACATTCCTCTGGCTTGATTTCTTGATGAATTCTTGAAATGTTTCTTTTCTCTTCTTTCAACTTTATCATTCTCATTCACGTTAACTTTTTCTTCATTTGGACACTTAGGAGATATGTGTCCAATGTTAGTATTATTGTATATGATTTTGATAATAACAAAACTTGTATTAAGATAAGAATTTTGTATGCTTAAATCTCTAACAATCATATGTATGGTTATGCATTGATAAACATTAATTAACATGAATACATAATCATGAATGTTTAATTACACAAGCATACATTCTTCACTTTATGGTGCACGTAATATTAATTATTCTTTACCACATAAATTTGTTAAATCATATTATGCATTTTAATTATTTAAGCTTTTAAATTATGCACTTCATAGAAATGTATATTATCCTTGTTCTACAACATGATTAAATCACATGAGGATAAAATACATTATGAATCTAAAAGCTAATAACGTAGCAAGTGCATAAAAGCTCTAAGTGCAGGATCATCTGCAACAAGCTACTACAACTATCTGCTACATTTCAAAGGAGCTGAATTGATAAGAATTATGAAAGAAGAAGAAGAAAATAGAAGTTTTGGAGAAATGCAACAAGAAAGGTTGCATTGACTAAGAGAAGCTTCCACGGACAAAGCAAGGGAGAAAACAAGGGTTCAAAGATGCGCCATAACGAGCTTATGTTGTCTGTTAAATATAGTAAGAAAATTTTAATAGACAAATGTAAGACAAAAGAAGTTGAAGATGAAGTCATGGTCGAAGAGCATAAAGTTGTTTGAGAAATTTGAATTATCTACATTGACCAGACAAAGTTTGTCTGAGATAAAGAAAGAAGAAAAAGCTCTATCAAATACTCATACAAAAGAACAAAGAAGAAATTATCGCCCAGACAATAATGCATAAAAAGAAGAAAACTTTTTCTTATCAATAAAGTTAGAAGAATGGATTAGTCTGAGGACAAAAAAGTTATATAAATAGATAAGGGAATGCAACTTTAGCTGAGCTAAGATAGACTATAGACAAAGCATAAGCCAAATCAGAAGACAAAGTAGAAGCTACATACTAAGCATAGACAAAGCTGAATAGACAAAGAGCTACTTGGACCAAAAAGGGACTTCAACAGACAAAGGCACATTCGACTACAGATTGTATTAGATAAACCTAAATACAACATGTAGAGTATTTCATCCAAGATAAAGCATAAAAAAGTTTGTCTATCACTTACATTAGACGAATACTACACTTTGTCTGTTCGAGCAAAACAAAGCAAGCTTCGTCTACCACCTCTAATGGATAAATAAAGAACATCACACTTTGTTTGTTTGTATAGACAAAAGAGAATTTGTTAGGTAGCCAGTCCAACTTTATCTATGACACCCAAGGTTAATCTTTTATTTACAATAGACAAAGCATATGCATGAAGAATCGACCAACAGACAAACATCCTGGAGGAATTCTGGCAGACAAAGTAAAGTTTGTCTATCAGTCATTTCGACTTCATCTACACAATGCAAAGTTCGTCTGCTACTTGCAATAGATAAATCACTGATAGAAGAATTTGTCTACAACTTATGGCAAATAAATGTAGATAAAGAGAAATACTATGTAAAAGTGTATAAGTTATCTAGTGAACTTGAAACCAGAGAGTTGTTGATGATCTCTAAAAAACCGTCAAGTTTGTTAGTGATCTTAGAAACCAATGAGTTTCTTAGTGAGCTTGTGAAAACCAAAAGAGTATAGCGGGCATGATGGTCAAAAACTTGATGGCTCAGGTTTTAAATAACCTCGCAAGTGCACGGTCGATGTGTAGTCTAGTGTGCTTATGCAAGGGT
>JAYJMB010036257.1:0-34145 GCA_036873735.1 Pouteria campechiana
CCTTCAAAGTTATTCTGAGAAACTTCTTCACTCACTCCCAACTTCAAAGAAACTCAGAACCACCTTTCCATCTCCATCAAGGCCTCTCAACAACATTTACATGATTGAAGAAGAGTTCACATATTACACAAATGTCAATCTTTAGGCAATTGCTAATAATCTTCCTCTTCCATATCCTCAACTCAATGATACATCCATCCAACACAGACTTAGGATAACATATTCTCAACCAGTCCCTATACCAAAACCAAAAACTTCACCACCAACTTCTACAAAAACCAAAACCCCTAGAAAGCCTCTTGCAATCCCAAAACCAAAACCACCACCAAAACCATCATCTTCTACACTCTCATCTCAGCCATCCTCTTCCAAACCCAAGAGGAAGCCAAGGATTCCACCTCCAAGGGAGCACAAAAGGCTCTTCTCTCTAGAATAACCATGTACCACCAAGAGTATACAACTAGGATGAATGAAACACAGAAAACCTCTTGAAAGGGCTTCCCGCAGTCTTTCCTGAGTTGCTAAACACATAATTTTGAGAGCGCATTGACTTCATCTATGTTTTAGATCATGGACCCATAGCATATACTCATGAACCTCCTTTAGCAATCTTAAAGGATCCATTTTTCATTCCACCTCCTCCACCAAAAAGACCCAAGTCATCTCCCAAACCACCTAAGCCCTCTTCTACCTCATCATCATCTCAACCCAAGCCTTGACTTATCCCTCATAGAGATTCCTTCTTTAAGACCTTTAAGAGATATCCCAAACGAACCCACTGATTGTGCTATAGTTACATATTCATTTCTCACTTATTTCTGATTGCTATTTTTTTACGACAATAATTTCATTTGTAATTTTACTTCATTGTCATTTGCTTATATTGCTATATCTAAAATAATGATGTATCTTCTTATTCAAATTTACTTTGCTATATAAACTGTGAAATGCCATTCTGATGTACAAAGCTTGATCATGATAATGCAATCTCTTACTTATTGCCTTTTACTGCATTTTTTATTATGACAAAAAGGGGGAGAAAAATAGAAGAAAAATAAAGAAAATAAAGAATAAATTTTTTTAAGTATATATTCAGGGGGAGCTCACCCATGCACGGGGAGCCCCAGTAAAGAAAACATTGCATATTTTGAATTTTTTTATGAAAGGTATATCACTCAAATGTTTTGTCATCATCAAAAAGGAGGAGAATGTTAAGTCTAATCCTTTTACTAAGGTTGATTTTGATAATGAATGAGATTAAACAAATTAGTTTTGATGATGAACAAATAAATGAGTGAGAAATTAAGGTATTAACAAATTACTTTCCAAGTGTTACAATATTAATATCAAAACAGATTAAGGAAAGTAATAAAGAAATGCTCAAATAAAAAGATGTTCAAAAGTCACTTCACAACCTGCTTAGAGGCTTGGCATGAAAAATCAGAAGTTAAGAAGAAATCAAATGTCAATCAGAACTAATGCAGAAATGTCTCAAAAATAAAATACATAATTCAAAATCACTCAGAAGTAACTAGATGTAACTCAAAACTAGATCAGAAGCATCCTAGTACTTCTTTAGAAGTAATATCAAACATCAAAAGAAAACAGAAGAAGCATAGAAGCAAGTCAGAAACAATACAACGCTGCACAGAAGCAATTCAGAAGAACTATCTTATTACACAAAAGCAAAGCAGAACATTATCACACTACGTAGAAGTAATGTAGAAGGACCATAATGTTGGTCAAAAATAATAAAGAATTCAATCACACTACACAAAAGCATCACAAAACCCCATGGTATTACTCAAAAACAATACAAAAAATGTTTGGCCACACAGAACTAAGACAAAAGAAACTTTGATTACATAGAAGCAACCCAAGATAAATCAAGTGATTAGAACCATACCAGAAGAATTTTTGGAGTAATAGAAGTAATGCAAAAGCAAAATAGTATTATGTAGAACTAATGCAGAACCTGTCATGGTACACAGAAGCAATGCAGAAATCATGCAAAATCAAGTCAGAAGAAATATCAGAGACATGTTTGAGTCAACATGATTAAACAAAGATATACAAAAGTAAAGACTAAGCTTCATAAGTGAACCAGAAGATACTCAGAAGTTCTTCAGAAGACTCAAAGATGACCATTGAAGAATAAGATAATGGACAGAAATTCTGAAGAGGATAATGCCAAAAATTTACTAACCACAGAAGTTCCACAGAACTACTTCAGAAATTCTATTGAAGTATAAATCAAAGCACAGAAGTTCTAAGGATGCACTCAAAATTTTGAACTCCGAATAATTGCAAAATTTGTCACCAAACCTGCTTAACTAGTTTTAAAGTGGTGCCAAAGATTACAATGGCTAAAATTTCAAATCCTATATAAAGAGGATTAAGACGACATCAAAAATAATAGAAAGGTAACACTAAAAATCTTTTTATTATTATTAAGAGAAGAGTATTCACAACTTTCCATCTATAACTCCAGCTACTACGTCACTACCAAAAGCATTTAGAATCCTCAACATCAGATCTACATTAACTTCAAAAGGAGTTTGAATCTAATCTCATTGCTTACTTTATTCTTTCAATTAAGTTTTAGATTTCATACATGTTAGCTTAAATAAGAGGCTTTATTATTGTACATTTATTACAAAAGACCAAGAGTTAGTTGGTAAGCTTTGTGGAACCAATTATTTATAAAAGTTTCTGGTTAACTTTAAAAAAACCTGTAAGTTAGTTAGTAAGCTTGAAAAACTGACATGTAAGCATTTCTAGTGAACTTGGAAAACTAATAAGTTATTGTTGAGCTTGTAAAATCAACAAGTGTTATAGTGGAACTTGAGTTTAGTAAAGAAAACTGACTCAAAGAAGTAGAGTAGGAACCCAGGAAGGGTTGAACCACTATAAAAATACTATGTATGTGTTGTATGTTATTATCTCTTTAATTTTAAAGCATATCTAGTCATTTATTGGCCCAAATTTTTCTAAGCTTAATTCCACCCCCCCCCCCCCCACTCTCTTGAGCTACTATTCAGTTAGGGACCAACATACTTGAATGTAAGGATAGAGAATCCCTTGAATTTAGATAATTGGTGTTTGCCTATACCATGAGCATGTGATATGTAAATGATAGCTCAAGAGGGGAGAGGCGAGTTGTGCATATAAAAATTATAGCCAAATAAAAATTAATGAGCTAAGGAGAAGTAGTGATGCAATACATATGTAATTTCCATATTTGTTCATTTGATCATCGTGACTACATCACTTCCAAATTCAACTTCTCTTAGTCATTCTTATTTCAAGAAAGTTTTCATGTGTGTGTGTGTGATGATGTGAGTGATAATGTTTTGCTTAATAAGGTAATTGAAGAATAAAATAAATAAATACACAGACACATAAACAACACCATTTTATAGTGGTTCAAGAACCCTGTCCCGACATCCACTCTTCTAAGAGCACAAACTCATTATGTCTTGGGTTCCACTATATCCCATATAAAGAAAATACGCTAATGCTCCCAGCACTCCTCTAAATTTTAGCTCCAGGGGGCATGAATAGTATTCCTAATACTCTTTTGGATTTCAGCTCCATGGGGTATAAACATAGTGTCTCTTTTGGTTTCACAGGCTCACTAGAAAACTCACTAGTTTCTAAGATCAATAGCAAACTTGTTGGTTTTCTAAAGCTCACCAATAACTCATACAATGCAGTTTTTTTGAGCTCACCACTAAGTCACATAGCTAATTAATAACACTCATTTTGCACACTATATTACCTATTTTACTAGGTTGATTTGTACATATTTTGAGCACATATAAAGTGATATCTCATTAAAGTTTATTAGATATCAATACTCCAGATGTATCATTAAGATAGAACTTTTAGGTTTATTGTCTATTAGCACAATGGAGATTGATTATATAGAAGGAAGCACGGTCTAGTTGAGAGATGTTACTTGTTTAAGCTCTATTCTAATTTTTTTCTCTCAGCTTCCTCAACCTTCTACCTTGACACTGCACTACCTTTATATTGCTTTAGAAACTTTTGCCCATTAGAGATAGTTGGCTTTCTTTTGAATGTTGAAGACCATTCTGATTTCTCTCGTTGAAAAGTTATCTTCTTGAGAAACTCATTTGTAGCTGGAAAGCCTGCAACATCATTCTTAAAGAAGATGCCTTTTCGATTTTAGCAAATACCAAATAAAGACTTTTTTGCTTGATTAATTCTTTCATTATTTTGTAAAGATGCCCATTAAGTCTAAAGGAACGTAGCCTCTGAAAGTTGCAACCTTTATCAGAGTGTAGACTACTTTCTTTTGAATTTTTTTCCATCTTCAGCTAAGCTTCATTTGTCTTATATGCTAAATAAAATCTGCTTCAAATAAAATCTTAACTGGAGAATGCAATTAGCGATGTCTGGTACAAGGGGCTTCTACTCTTCATTATATGTCATATTTTATATGATATCTTTGTCTGTTCATGTCTTGGATTTGTCTCTTGTATATAACAGACAAAGTAGCTCTAAGTAGATCCACATAATAGACAACTTTATCTATGTAATTTTGTTAGAGACTGTTGTAGCATTTTACTTCATCTTTAACTTCATCTGTTGTAAGTAATACATGAAGTTCTTCTTCTTTACTACTCATTCGATGAAGTTCTCTTAATAGACAAAGTTTCTTTCATTAGGCGAAGTAGCTTTGTCTGTTGTAAGTAGCAAATGATCTTTGTGGCATGAATAAAGCTTCTTCATAGCAAAAGAAGTGACTTTTACTGGACAAATTTTTCTTTTTATCAGCCGAAGTGGCTTTGTTTATTGTAAGTAGCAGACAACTCTTCTTGGTAGACAAGCTTCTTCCTTGATAGACAAAATGACTTTGCCTAATATTTGTCTATTGAAATCTGTAGACAAAGATGCAAGCCACAGATGAAGTTTTCCAAATGGTTTGTCTATTGGTCTATCTATCGTAAGTGATAGATGAAGTTGTGGCATGCAGACAAATCCTCTTTTTAGTCGTTAATATGATGGGTTGTCTATTAGAAGTAATAGATGACTTATTGAGCCATAGATGACTTGTTTCTTCATTAGTTGTCTGAGGTTTGGTTGTCGTAAGTGGCAGACAACTCTTGTAGATGAAGATGCCAAACAAAGTTGTTCTTTTGTAACTATTGTGCCACTTCTACTTCATCATCTATATTTTCTATAGAGAATTGTAGATAAGTTCCTTGTTCTTCTTTAGTTTCAGATAGACTTTACATGAGAGACAAATGCTTGAATAATTTGACTTTATTTTAGCTCTTCATTTGTCTGATTCCAGCTTCGTTTCATCTCTGCTTCTACAAATTGAATTCGTTTGTGTTATGGACAAGTGTTGATTATAAGTAGTTTATTTAACTTATCTGTGGAATAATTTATTTGAATCTTTCGTAGATATGTGCTCTCAAATTTTGACTTTATTTGTAAAAGATTTATCTGATCACTTATTGAGGCTTGAACTTCATAGCTACACATTTACTTGATGGCTTCTTTTCAAAGTTTCAGTGTCATTCTTTCTAAGAATTCTTGTCTTCTTTGTGTCAGTGGATTATGCTTGCTGATGTGTTCTCTATGTACGTCATCCACTGAATTTAAATTATTTCCCTATATATTCATATTTATTTCTACAATGCTCGGGAACACAATTATTAGTACCATAAATGTTCACTCATATGTTATTGCTCATCATCAAAACTCGGCTGTTTGCCATATGCATCATTTGGTTCAACACTGGGGACTCAAAAGTATCTATTCTAGTGTATGGGTATCCATTCCAAGTTATGATGGAAAGTTTGTCTTATATTGTTGTGTTGGGATAAAAAGAATCCCAAGTTAGTTCCTTAATGTGATGATGTGAATATATATAATAATGGAATGAGTAACATTCTAGAGTAATGTATGGTGGTGTACAATGGATGGATGATTTATGGGGATATGGATTATCCCATGATTAATTATTTTATTGTATATATGGGTGAATGTACATATTGATGGGATGTGGAACATTTCATGATAATTATGTGATATAGTAAGATTGTATATGGTGCCCGAATGGCACAATTATGAGGTATGGAAAAATTTTGATGTGTGGTGTCTGCATGGCACCTAGTTTGGTATAGTGAGCCCAAAGTGGTTGAAAAGTGAGGTGATGATTGTGACACTATCTCCTTAATGGCATAGGATATCTATTGGATTAATGAGGATTGAAACCTCATAAGTATATTGCAATGTTATATCAGATTCATGTTCTTGGTTAGAACATGTGTTCTGATTGATTATGGTTTATTATGGTTTTCTATTTATGCCTACTTATTGACTTGTCTAGACTTACGCCTTCTTGTTTTAATTTTTAGCCGACAAAATAGGTAAAGAATTCCAACTATGGTTTGAAGCTAGGAGATAGGATTTGAAGACTTTTCTTTGTGGTATAAGAATTTGTAATTATCGAGATTTCATTATATATGATTAATGTATGCTAGGTTTAAATTTTCATATTTCAGGGTAGACCTACAGAATTTTTTGCAGAAATTTTCCTTAAAAATAGAAAAATTATAGGGAAAAGGTGAAATGCATTGGCCCCTAGGTGGGGTTTTATAGTTATAGTAAAAGGTAATGAGACATTCATCAATTTTCTTAATAAAATACCATGCATAATAGGCTATAGATAAAATTAACTATTATCAATAATGATGTAAATAGAAAAATAAAGTCAGGATATTGTAAATATAATGATATATAGGTAAATGTAAATATAGACTCAAAGATAGAAAAAAAAAAAGAAGAAGAAAGTATTTGAATGCAATATATTATAGATTTGTGTTGGGTTTCTCTCCATTTTTCTCTGTACCAAATATTGTTTTCCTTGATGGGTAATGGATGAAAATGGGGCTAAGGTTTTAAATGAGCATCATTCTAGTTTATCTTTCTTCTCTATTTTTTAAAATAAAAATGGAAGAAATGAGAAATAGTTAAAAAATGAAGTTAGATGTAAAATGGGGGAAAAGATCATTAGTGAGAGAGATGGTGGGTAGCCAAACTTTGGTCAAGCACAAGTTTGCTTTTAGACAAATGGGCAAAAGCTATTGAGAGAAAATGCCTCAAATACTTGGCAGTACCAGTCAGAACAACTGCCATGTGCAAATAGATGATGTCGACCTTCTACAAACAAAGGATCTCGACCCTGTGCAAACATAGAAGGGAGGAAGATGCTTGAAGGAAAACAAAAAGAAATAAGAATAGAAAATAGAAAAAATTACTTAATTGTGGGTTGATTGATAGAGCAACATCCTATCCCACCTTCTTCTAAGCTTTTGGGTCTTTCTTTCTTAAATTTGAATCTCTTATGGTAGTAACTTATGTTTTTTCTTTTTCCTTTTTTTTTTCTTCCTCTCTCCACTCACTTTCTTGAATGGGAATGAAAAAGGAAAGAGTCGAAATGCTTGGGTTGTTTCAATAGAAGCTTCTTCAAAAAGTTTATTTTTTTATTAATTTTCTTAAACTAAAGCTTATTGAAAGGTGTTGGAAGCATGTGCCTCACACCTAGATAAAAGGCACAGGAAGGTGTCCCTTTGATCTACCTAATGGAAAGCACCTTGCCTTGGCCCTGCTAAGGCATTGTGATTGTGCCTTAAGGCACCTTAAGCCTTTAAAAAGTATGGATTTTACAATTGCAATCGTAGTGTTATAACCAATTGCTAAGTCCAAGTCAAATCTTGAGTCTACTAGTCTCGATAAGCTGTATCACACCCTACGTATACTAGTCCTGTTAAGTTAGGTCGAATCTTGAGCCTGCTAGTCCCTTGAAGGCTTCATCCCTTTTCATACAATCATTTCATCATGTCATAGTATGTTACATATGGTCATATGCTCTATGTATTTAAATAAGTCTTATGTAAACTAAAAGTTATATACCTTTAAAGAAGTCTCAAGTAAACTAATAGCATATGTACAAAAGCTAGCTTTCATGAAAATTTAGTAAATTTATTACCAAGCATTTATTTAACTTACAATCTATCAGTGTGGATGGTCATCCAAGTGAAAATAGAAGTTAAAACTACTTTAACAAAATATAATTGACTTAACAAAGACATAATTTGCTTACTTACCTTATGCGCTTCTTGAACTTTACATTTTCACTTTAACTTGATCAAACATTTGCTTTGTCCCTTCTTAGTTACACAAGATAATCCGTACTTCATTTAATCCATTCCATACTCTTTAGCTCATCCATTTCTATTAGATTTTTAATATTTTTGTGGATTCTCAATAATTGCTAAAATTTCATTATTTGACATGTCCAAAATTTATTCAAGTTAATTTCATTCAGACCAATTGCTTTTGTTTATAAAATTTTGCAATCATATTATTGTTGTCCTCAACTATAAGACTATAAAATTTCAAGATGATTAGATAAGCTAGCATAGAGATTAACAGTTTTGGTCAACTATTGATCACTATTAAATTTGGACCATGATTTTCATTCATTGATATTTACAAATCAATCATAAACATCATCATCTTTAAATCATCTACCTTATTTTAAAATTTCAAATTAGTTAATAATTAGATGATGAAATTTTTCATTTTTCCTTTCTTTCTATTATTTCAATGCTTATAATTTTTATTTTAAAATAAAATTTCTCATATATTTACGCTAATCAACAATATTAGTACAACTGGATGCTTCTTAATTCACAGGCTCTCACAATAAGGCTCTCTAAAAGCCCCTAATCTTTGCCTCTAGAGAAATAAGGATATTTAGGTGTTTACGAGGTGTTCCGCTAGCAACTACTCAGGTACTTCAATGAAATAAAAATGTCATTTTCCCCTATTTGTATGGTACCAAGTGTTGGTGTAAGATGACTAGGCACCTTGACAATGGTGATGATAAACAAGTCCAAAATTTTCTAAATTCTAAATAGTAAGAGCATCAAATGCTCTCGAACAACCCCACAACAACTTGGATTTATTTTGGGGAATATAAGGAGTAAAGTAGAAAGTTTTCAAGGATTAATGATTATGTAATTTCACTTTTCTAGTGTTTAAACTTTCAGATTACCTTCAAGCTGCTTAAATTTCATAATTTTTTTTGGCTAAAAATCTCTTTAGTTCATTCTTTCCTATCTTTTTAGATAGTTATGAATATTGTATTCAATGTATATTTGCCTATTAAGAAACAGTTTTCATATTTAGTTCATGTCATTATGATTTTCCTTCACAAAGGTTGAAATTCTAGTACCAAGAAGAAAATAGGGTAATTAAGTGGGATCTCATTATTATTTTAAGGTTCTTATAAACCCCCTTAAGCAAAAATTTAAAAGATAATTAGATGAATTTTATATTCCTTATGGTTTAGTGGAGCCCATAGAAAAAAATAGCTTTAACAGAGTGAGAGACCAAACAATTATAAATCTCTTACATACTATTTTAATGTGCTTTATTGCTTAAATTTTTACATTAAATTATTTAGTCTAGTTCCAAATAAGATCAAGATAAAATTTTCTAAGTAGTTAATCCCCAACCCCTTTCCTAGGTACTTATATGTGGATAAACAATTTAACCAAAATAAATTTTTCCGTATAATTTTTAGTTATTTGTGGAGAATAATGCCTTTCATGAAAGGTTTAATTTATCATTTTTCAATTGCTCATATGTTCAAACACTAGTGTAACCTCTCAAACATAACGTCAATGGAACTTTGACTTTATAATAGTTAAATCTAGTTGCCAAACAATAACATTTTAGACTTCATTTGGAAATTATGAAAATATATGTGGAAAGAAGAGGGAAAATAGAAATATGAAATCTAAAGGAAAAGAAAGAAAATTATATAATAAGATAGGGATAATAATTGAAAATTAAAATTAAGTAAAAATAAAATAAATAAATTTTTTGAATTGGTGTATTTAGTTTTAAGAAGAAGAGATGGAAAAAAGGAGAAAGGGTAAAATATATAGGCATTTTAAAGAATGATAACTGATAATGTGAAAAAGTAGATTAGTTATAGGTAATTAAATATTACATCAATCTAGAAATTAGAGAAAAAGTGGTTTCCACCTTTCTTTTTTCCATTTGAAATCTTCTTCCCTTTTTTTCCTTCAAATCAAATACACACCAGAAGCATAATTAAAATGCTACATCAATTAAAAGATAATGTGAAGGTGAAGAAAAGAGATGGATAATTTTTTTTCTAATATCAAGTTAAGCATTGTTCTTCACAAATCTATAACATATATAATAGCAAATATGTTAAAGTGTGCCAGTTGAGATGACTTTTATCTTCAATTGTGTCCCACTTAATGTCCCAACTTAGCAAATGTGAAATTTTTTCATCTTAAAAAATGCATTATCATGCCAAGTATCTTTTAATTGATGTAAATGTGCCAACTATATGTTATTAAAGTATCCTTTAATTGAAGTGTACAAAATCCAAGCTAGTTCCTCTATGTTATTTGCTAGCTCTTGTTGAGTTTGAGGATCTAGTTTTGATCATTAACAAAACTTGTTAATGACTTGATTTAAGCTAATAATAGTGTTGCTGAGATTTCTAGTTTAGGAGGAAGCTTTTGAGGTAAAGAAGGAAGCTTTAGAGGTGAAGAAGAAACCTTCGGAGGTGAGGAAAAAAACTTCAGAGGAGGCTTAGAAGGTGAAGAAAGGAACTTTGGAGGAAGCTTCAGCAGTAAAGGTAGCTTCGAAGGGTTGGAAATGATGTGCGCTCATGACTAATGAACCCCGAGGCTCCGAAAGTGTTAGCTTCAATGGTTCTAAAATGGCACGACAAGGTAGCGCTATGTGGTTTTATTGAAGCATTTTTGAACGGTCAGAAAAATAAGAAAAAGGGGTGTAATGGCTAGATTTGAAACTGGAACTTATAAATAGAAGTTTCAAAGAAGAAAAACAGACTTTTGAGATGATTAAACATAAACAATTCATAGGAACTCAAATTGCTAAAGAGTGCACATGCTCCAACAAGTTGAAACGAACAAAGAGCTTCAAAGATCCATCATCTACTCATTAAGGGAGATCAAAAGCACTTTGAGTTTTTTTTAACTGTTTATTTGAGCTTAATCTGCATACACCATTAGGCCTAGTTAGAGACATTTACTTGTACATCTATCTGTAAAGGTAGAGTTGCTGGTTAGTCCAGAAACTAGTGTATATGAGTTTGTTGGTGAGCTTAGAGGGAAATTAACATTGTAAGAGTTAGTGGTGAGCTCATAAAAACCATAATTATAGCGTTTCTGGTGAACTCATAAAACCAGTGTAGAGTTCTTGGTTTGCTTGTAAAACCAAGGGAGGTTGTGATTTCACGGGTTATAATGAAACCCAAGGTTAGGAAACCTTGGAGAGTGGAGTAAGTGCCAAGAGAGGGCCTGAACCACTATAATCTTTGTGTCTTTGTTGTCTTTGTACTTGTGTATTTCACTGTATTTATTTTCTACTCCTGCATAATCTTTTCTATTTTTTCATACCTTAGGATTCCAGATTTGCCATACAACCTGCATAGCATAGGTAGGGTCAAGGGACCAACAACTCTATCATGCAAAGTATCCTTGAATTAATGTAAATGTGTCACCTCCTAATTTTACATCCACATAAGTAATTAGGAGGTATCATGCCAATCTTTTACAGCCTTACAAGACAAAGTTTGGTCACTTATCACATCAATAATTGTGAATCGGTATTTTTTCAAAGATTTATTTGAAATAAAGAAAAATAAAATTTTCTAAAAGAAAAGAAAATGATGTCAATAAAGATAAAATCTGTTATAGTAATGTAGTGAATAAAGATAAAATAAATTTACTTTTAAATAATTAAATTAGTAGTAAAAAATAAAGTTAACTACAAAAAGAAAAGTATCTTATAATTAAAGAGGAAGAAAAGAGAATTTCTTCCCTTTCTATGTTGCACCGGGTATAAAGCTCTGATATCAATTGTTGGCCCCAAAATGCTCTAATACATAGGTTGTATGGCAAAATAAGAATCAAAGTAAAATAGGAAAAACACATGGGATGTGCAAGTGTAGAAAATAGAATACAATGAAAGCACACAGACAATAAGAACACAGGGATTATAGTGGTTCGGGCCCCTTTGGCACCTACTCCACTCTCCAAGGTTTCCCCAACTTTGGGTTCCACTAAACCATGTGGACCACACCTCCCTTGTTTTCCCAAGCTAACCAAAAACTCTTACAATTTGGTTTTACCGAGCTCACCAGCAACTCTACACTGTTGGTTTTCCTTAAGCTCACCATCAACTCTACAACCTGGTTTTCCTTTGAGCTCACTAAAAACTCATACACACTGGTTTCCAGAGCTTACCAGTAACTCCCCCATACAAATACAACATGAACAGAAACTACTTCTAATCAGGCCTAGATATACACATAGTTGAAGCTCTAATACACATGATAAACATTAAACCACATAGTGCTTTTGTTCTCTTTTGAAATGGTATCCATGAAGCTTTGAATACTCTAAACATTAAAGTACCTTGGAGCAATTGCACCTTTTATAATCTTGAGTTCTTAAGTTTGAATCTTGTTAAATGCACTCAGCAATCTTCTTCTTCTTCACTGGAACTTTTATTTATAAATTCCAAATCCATTTAGTTGTTAATAGTTATTTTTGAGAACTTTCCGACCATTGCAAATTACGTTTTCAACACTCAAAGTAATTTGCCTTATAAGCGCACTTCAAAGCCACTAAAGTTAAACTTCAAAGTCTTTAAACATTGGGTTTACGTTGTAGTTTCGCTTTCAGACTTTCTGATGTTAAGCTTCAGATCTTCTAAAGATCTGATGATCCCATCCCCTACCAATGGCTACATTTTCAGAACATCCCAACTTCAGATGTTCTGAAGCTCTCTTTGAGGGTTGTTATTCCCAACGGCTATTTCTTCATCCCTGAATTTTTTGTCTTCTCTTCTGAAGTAACTCTAAAGCTCAAAGCTTCCTTTCGAGACTTCTTCTTCCCGCTGAAACTTCTTTTGCTTTTAAACATACTCTGAAGCTTCTTTCTTCTTCTGAATTCAGAGTTCTCCCTCTAAAACCTTCAGGCGCCATTTCCGAAGTTTCGAAGCTCCCTTTGAAGCCTTCAGAACATCCTTTTGAACTTATTTGCATCATGTTTGAAGTTTCTTCTGAAATCAGAAATCTCAACAAAATGTCATTAGCTTAATTCAAGTCATTAATAATTTTTATTAATCATAAAAATTAAACCCTTAGGGTCAACATTCTATATATCCAAACAATCCCTAACAAAATTTTAAATATTCTCAACATTTTAAGTATTTTTGAAAGCAAAAGAGTAACAATTTCCTTGGTCACAATGTAGTACACAACATTTTTTAGGCAAGGTTGTATTATAGATTCAAAGACCTTCCCACAATACATAGCTTTGAATAAAAAGCACACCAATAGCAATTTGTAATTAGCTATCAAAAAATTTGTAAGTGATTCCAATAGGCGAATGGCCAAATTTGGTTAGTTTTTAGCAAGTTCGTCTAGTAAGGTGGAAAAGAAAGTGAAAAACTTTTCACTATTTTATATCTTTTTAATGTAATTTAATATCTTAACTATGTAACAATACTATTTATTCTAATTATTATATATATTTTTGATTATTTTTCTTATTATTTAATAAAAAAAGCCTACTTATTTTACTCTTATTCTATTTATTTCTAATAGTTATCCTCAATCAAAGCATATCATTTTCTATCCTTTTTTTTAATTTTTTTATATTTTTCTACCCTTTTTACTCATTCTAATGGAACATTTCACCCTAGTAAAAGTAAGGTAAAGGCCATCCACAACGAAAGTGAACTAAAAGCACCTTTTTTCCTCGTTCGTATTTCAGGACATTTAATTACTTTAATTATTTATTTATATTATTAATTTATATTTTTTAAAAAATATTTATTTTATTTTTACTCATTTCGTGTACGGATATTATTCCCGTATCACGGGTGTAACCCTAACATCGTCGCCTCTTTAAAACGCAGATCAATCGGGATACAGGAGTATTGGAATCCACGAGGGCATTGGCGTAGTTTCCAGCAAAAGGAGGGACATTTCACTTAAGCCATTACCTGGCAGGCTTTAACTTGCCGGCGATTGCAAGCTCCAAAACGTCGGCCTACAGCCCCACTGCTTTCAACTCGAAGGAGCTAAGCTTGACACTCAAACCAAGGACACTATCCTATCCTCCGATTCTCTATTCTAATAATAGGTCCTACAAATTAGTGATCTAAATTTGCCATAAGATTTATAATTTAATTTTTATTCATAAATTTTAAATTATACTAGTCTAATATTTTAAAAAATTTAATTAAATTTTTTAATTTTGGCAGTTCATTCTAATTTATAACGGTATAAATTAAATAAATCATTTTAAAAATTTTATAATCATATTTAAAATCATTTTTTCTTACTATGTAACATATATATTCGATTAAAGTGAATTTAACGGTCTAGATTACTGATAAGTGCAACCAAATTTGGAAGATTGAAATTGAGAGCAGAGTTGGGCGACGGGCATGTGATTCGCCTTGCAACCGTTGGGCCGCTAACCCAACTCTAACCAGAGTCAACTAACCTACGTCCAAACTGCTTCTCTAGTTAGGTTAAACCAATCCCCCAGCGAATACACAAACGAATCCAAGGCCCCCACGAAACTTCCTCTAATTACGATTTCAACCATCCCTTCTTTTCCTATAAATACACGGAGCGTGGTTAGCTAGGTTTGCCAAAATAGAGACCCAAGCACCCCTTGTCTGGCTCACAGCCTCTCCCTCCCCCATTCTTTCCTTTTACCATCTCAACCGTTGATCCAAATGGGCACGTCATCCAAAAGCAGATCCAATGGTCCTGTTCTAAGATCAGGGTCCCCTTCTGGTAGATATCACTCATATTCGTCTGCTTACTCAGCTTCTGCGTTTGCCTCTTCTTCTTCTAGCTTTTCTTCCGCGCCCTCTTCCTTCTTCCAGCGTTCTGCTTCCCCCACACGCGTCAACCTCTACGAGCCAGCATCATCCGTTCGGTTCTCCATCGACCGTTCTACCTCCCCTCGCCGTTCCTTTGCTGTGTACCCGGTCAAGACGCCGATCTCCGCCCCGCCTCCTACCCAGCGCAGGACTTGCATGTGTTCACCTACAACCCACCCGGGCTCGTTCCGGTGCAGCCTACACAAGAACGCCTTCAGCAGCAGCCATCACGCCGTATCCTCGCCGTCCAATCGCCTCAACGCACGCCGATCGGCGATGACCAACTCGCTCGTTCGGATCGGGACCGTTGAAGGAGAATGGGTCAAGCGCGCGCTTGCTGCCCTCATCCGTCCGTCCTCCCATCAGCAGAGGAGGAGAGCAGCCTTCCAGCCGCGGCCCAGTCGGCTGTCTGTCATGTCTAAGGCCGATGACTGATCGAATAAAAAGATCTGAGTCGTTGATTTTTTTTGAACAGGTTCGTTTATAATTCTATATTTTGCAGCGCCGTGTTGAACGGAGACAGATCGGATGATATCGAATGGGATTTCTTGTACTTGGATCAGGTCCAAAACCAAGCCTCCTACCCTTTGTACATAAACTTTTGTAGCCATTTGAAGGCTATTGAAGGAGAAGTACTGAAGAGAGATTGATTGCATTGATTAACTTAATAATTAAACCCGACTAACCGATCAATTTGGACCTAAATTAAGTGGATGTTCTCTTAACTTAATTTCTAGGAAAATTTCGCAAACCGTCTACGGCAAGCAGTCGTTGATCGACAAGAATCGCTTTCGTCTCTTTCAGTATTTGCTTGGTTCCGTTGCCTTTTCCTTTCGCCGTGGCAGCTTTCCGTGGCGATGGATTCCGTCCATCGTATTGTATTTGCATTACCTCCTCTGTATGTACGTGTTCGTATATACGTTTCGTTACATGTTGGTATGTATGTGGTGTATATACATTTTGTTCTTATTATTTTTTTTGTATTTTATAATGGTTTCTAATATATTTTTAATTGTTTTTGCAGAATCTCGGATTGCGTGGAGCTTTCGAGGGTGAAAACAGAGTGCTGGTCCCGCTTCCAGCAGCACATTGAATTTATCCGAAAATTATAATAATAACATGATTAACTAACAATATTAAAAGGAAAATAGTTTAAGAAGCATCTTCTTTTAAGGGGATATAAACGGTTATAATCGGTTTGAATTAAAAAACACAAACTTTGGATAATAGCTAGGAGAAGCCATTGGAATCGTTGGCAAGATGCTGAGTTGTTGGTGGACCACTGGGAAGATTGCACACTGAGTTGTGTTGCTGGACCACTGGGAAGAGTAGACTCCTAGTTGTTGTTACTGGACCACTGGATTGATCAGATGAGCTCTATGATTCTTGGATACGTGAGGCGAGGAATAAACTGACGCTTCTGACTTTGGATGAAAGATCGAGGACAAAAACAATTCTTCTGAGCTGAACCCACAAGTTATTCACCCTATATAATCTGGGTGGACAACATAAAGAATTAGCAATTCGATGTTAATATACTCTGAGAGGCAGTATGGGATTATTTTCACTGTTCAAACCATTTTTAAATTCGAAGGAGCTACATTACATTATACTCATATAATTAGTCAAATATAGATTTTACTATTTTATAAACAAAAAATATTATTAATCCCAAAGAAAGGGATATGAAAATGTTTGCAATAATTATTAATTTTTAATCATTTTAATAGGGGTGGAATTTGGGTTGGGTATCCACAAATTGACCTGATTTTTTGTGGGTTGTACACATTCTTTCTAACCCATATTTATTTTTAAGGTAAGTTTGGTTCAAAAAATTAGGTACTCAAACCTAACCAACCCGCATGATGATTTATTTTAAAAAATTACTAAAAAACTTAACAAGCTAGCACAACTTAAATTATTTTTATAATTATATGTATATTCCATACTATTATATGGTATACACATTTCTACTTTAAAGCTTAAAGATTATTCAATGATTTTATTATTTTAGTTGGCAAGTTTATTTCATTCATCTACATTGGTATTGTTGAATATCAAAATAAAGTACATGATTGATGTTTAAGAATTATGCATTTGAATTTCTATCAAAGGATATGAGTAGGAATTTATTCATATAATCTAATATTTTTTTCTACTCTCATCATTTAATAAATTACTAATTATCTCTACCTTCCTAAGTATACTACTTATGATGAGGATAAGAATAAGTATAATTGAAATGTCTTAATGGATTGGGGTAAGTAAGGAAAGGGTTGAAGTTCAAATTTTTATATTTCTCATTAATAATTTTTGATAAAGATGGTTTAAAAATTATATTTATTTTTATTTTATATTTTGTGGCATATTTTTTTTACTTTGAATGAATGTTCTCTATTCAATTATATACTGCTAGAACTATACAATTAATTAATAATTTTGATTAAATTAAACTTTAAAAGAACTAATTTTGATCAGAATCAAACCTACCTGAATTTAAAAAAAGTAGGGTTGGGTCCACCTTAAACCGAAATAATTTAAATACATGGTAGGATAGGATTTTTTATAAATAAGATTCACCTAGAATTGAACCAAAAATCAACCTGAACCAACCCAAGTTGTATCCTTACTTTTTTATAAATTTTTGACGCTAATAAAAAAATTAACATTCATTAAGATATTGTTAATAAATTAGATTAGTTTTAAAAATATAAATGGGCAACCTTGCTTTTTATCGTGGCTCCCTTGAGGAGGAGTGGAGGGAGATTTTCAAAAGGGGAAGGCGGATGCAGAGATTTATTGCCAGAATATGATGTGACATCTGAACCGTGCGCGGTGCGCGTATGACTTCACGGCGTGAGAATGGTAGTTTGCAAGCGTTGAGCCTGAAGGAAGGAGTATGAAAGCGTCGGAGTAGGGCATTTTTGTTTCTTTGTTTTCACCATTGGTCGCTTGGTAGAACCTCCTCAACGGCACCTACACGAGTCATCTCCGCCTGGCGGTCTCCTTACGTGTAATTTTGAGGATAGATGTTTGTGTAGATTGACGTTCCCACTTCCCGATTCATCTGCCAGGTACCAGTGTCATGCGAGCCGAAGGAGGTAGATTGTCGCACCTTAAATTCCGGTGGGACTATGGACCCTCTCCCATACACAGCTGTACCCCATTTAGCGCACATCGTGGAATTGGAATGCATTGAACCGGTCACCTATTTCCGTGACCTATTTATTTCATTTAAATTTTAAACAACTAAAAAAAGCTTCCGAGAATAAAGATATTTCTATATTGAGTTGGGAGCCAAACATCTCATGTGTGCATCACCACGTCCAACCTTTTTTAAGAGCGAGGAGGCTTCTTGACCGACAAGTAATATCATAAATCGGAATCCTGACCGTCCATGCTTTTCGGATGCTCCCATGTTGAAAAAAAAATCGCAGTGACTTGTTGGAAATGGACGTCTGATCATACGTGGAGTTAACCGCTATCTTTTTCGTGCCTTCCACGTAAAAGACGCACGGCTGAGATTCGCTGTCCCAAGGGGTTCTAAAATTTAACTTTGCGAGAATAATTTGGTGGTGCTAGGACTATCATATGAAAGTCGGACCTATTCCGGGTTTCTTGAAATTGGCTCTGACTGGGTCCAGGAAAAGGACCGGCTGATACCTACAACGGGCCCCGCCCGGGAAATCCCAAAATAAAAGAGCGGCAAACCCTAGATTTCAGATCGGTTAAAAATTTCTCCACCTCAAATCCGTGTGTTGTTCTCTCATTTCAAGAGCATTGTAAGAAAAACTCTGATAAAATCTATACTTGGTGGTGAAGATACAAATAAAGGGGGGCCGTTTCTATCCATCACGAGGTCCGAGGCAACAAGATGATCCATTCGCCGAAAAAAATTGGACGTTTAAAAACGGATACTAATTTCGTCTTTTCCATTTATTCGTCAGTGAGGCGTCAGACACATCGCAGGGTCGCATTCCTGCGACAGACGGATGAACGCTCGGAAGCGAGCTGTCAGCGATCCCTAGTTAGCGGAAAGGAGTTGTCCACCGCCAGCGAGGCGTGAACAAGCTCTATCCACCCACATCCAAAGTTTCACGTGTGACCTACGTTGGCATTCAGATAGGAGCGCGAATATCGCCTCTTATTTACAGAGTTGGATGTTCCTTTTCTAACCCTCCATCCACTGGCTGCTGATAAATCATGTTACTATGGATCTCTTTGCAGTGTTTCAAAGGCTGTAATTTATTTTAGACCCTTATCCCATGAGCATTAGGGCACTCCGGTATTTTTGGTCATGCGGTTGATTAAGGGCGCCACATTATGCATCAAGCATATCATGCCATCTCATGCCATCTCGAGATCTGCTGAGAGGAGATGCCATGGCTCCGGCGATGGCTTCCTTTACCAAATTAGCTTAGAACCTTAACACGATAAAAGGATGATAGATAATAGTTCAAATTATAATTTCTCGCAAGTACACATACATATAGTAGTATAATGTGCAATGCAAGGATCGATCCACAGATAATAGTCAAACTGACTTAATCAATTTTAGTTATTGAACTCTCCTAGCTTTAAAAATAATACTTTATAACTAAATAAATATGAAGTAATGATTGGTGTAATTTCATAATTGCAGAAATTTAATAAAATGCAGGAAAATCAATGACTAATAATAATGCATGGAGATTAGCAAGATGCAAAGGTCTAGAGATCCGATTTTATCACTAGATGATATCCCTTTTGATATGAACCTCACCAACACGTGATGAAATCTGGTACCAATGTATGAAATAAAATCCCCAAGATCTGCGAAGAATACATTTCGGATGGTCGAACCTTGACCCATTATCTACTAAGATAAGAATCAAAACTACAACTTGATTAAGACACCACACCAACAATCTTAAGAAATCCTAATAATCAAAGTGATAAGTCAGATTGATGCCACAAGATTAACTTGATAAGTTCACGAAAGTCCTCTCAAAAAACAAAGTAAACACATTTTTTTCTGTCTAAATGAATGATATGAATTTTGTCAATATTCTTATTGTTTTACATATAAACAATGAATTTTTCCGCATGGAAAATCAATGTTGAATCGTCCTAAGAATTCAAATAGGGAAACTAGATAAGTCAAACCCCTGATTTAAGCCTAAATGGAACCAAAAAGGAAAAGTATTAAGATCCATATTTATGAGTTTACAAATATGAATATTACAAATTTGAAATTTGAAAATAACAATCAAAAGATAGAGTTGATAATTTATCAGCCAATTGTCACTCCAAAATAGAAAAATTCTCCTCAAATGTGAAAACTGATAAATTTGGCTCCAGGAATTGTTGAAAACATGGGCAACCTTAAAGTGAGTCTTCTAGAACCTTAATCATGATGACTAGGCTCTCTTAAGGTTGCTTGTGACTTATGTCAAGCCTCCACATGTATGCCACTTTACTAACTTGTTGAATTAGCCCATTTAGAGCTTCTTTGAAATGCTTGGCTTTAAGTCTTGTAATTGGTCCACCTAGATGACTTAATGGATCACGTGTAGTTTGTGCTTGAGTGACTTATTGCATCCCATGAGCTTCCTCTATGTGTGCAACCCCTTGATTTCTATCACCTTTGCTAGTGGAATATTGGATTCAATGCCTCACATGGGTTTGTTCTTTCAAAAGTAAGATCATTACCATTAGGTATGTGGGTTTAAATCAAGTGTTTTCACTCATTTCAATTACCTATGGTGTGTAGTATAATTGAGGTGAAAATCCATTAAGCTCAAGAACATAATAAACTAAAATAGTATGGTTTAGCATATTGTGTTTACCTTAATCATCTATACTTTTCATTTAGGGGAGCTCATAGTTTAACATATGTTGTCTACCTTAACCATGCTTGGATAATTAATCTAACTCATAATATTGGTGATCAAGCAAAAAAATAAATTAGATCATTACAAACAAAATCATGAATGAAATAAGATCATATAGTCGCTAATAACCAGCAATCCACATAACAAAGATTATGAAAAAGGGTTACATCTTCACCCTAGAAAAAGAAATTTAGTTCATAAGAAAAACCAAAACGACTCCCATTGATAGGATTATTACAATGAAGAACATCCTTTCTTCCTCCTCTTACTTATTTGAAATCTCCCCTTCTTCTCCATAAGAAACTTCAAGAATTCGCTCTCAAAACCCCTAGAAAGAACTCTCAAAATGGAAGTAAAAAGAACCCTCAAAAGTCCTAACTTCCTTTCTTAAAAACTTGGCTACACACTTAGCAAAAAATATGCCAAAATTAAGGAGTGTCGTTGGTGTCGGCAGCGCCAGCTTGATTTCACTTTTAACTTGATATTTTAGCTCCTTTGCAGCTCTCTTCTTTTCCATCCTTTAAGCTTCTTCTTTTCCTTCCATTTTCTCTTCTTTTTCATCTTCAAAACACCTAGAAAATCTAACAAATAAATATAAAATTCATCTAAAAGAAATAAGGATTTGTAAATAATTAAGCTAAAACATATATAATGCAGTGAATGAAATTCACTTATTAAATACCCCCAAACTTAATCATTTGCTCGTCCTAGAGCAAACTAGAAACACAAAAACACACTAAGGACACAATGAATATCAATCTAGGTCATTAATAAAAAAAACTCAATAAAATAAGCATAGTTAAGAGAAAACTATCAAGATATCATATATGTCATTTGATTTTTAACCTGACCCTTTTCCTTTCCACCTTAAACTCCATGTGCATGTGCAAGAATTATAGTGATTTCAATGTACTTGTTTTCACACTTAAATTCATTCAAGCAGTTGAGTAATACATATCCAATGCAACCCTGAGAATTTGCAAATAAACCAAAGAGACTACTTTAGAAGAGCATTGGATATTTTGTGGGCTCTATTACTATAACATTCCTCTTTTTATTTTATTTTTTTTTCAAATGTGATCTCCCCTATTACTTATGCTATATTACTATCACACCCTCAAACTTATTTTCTTTCTTTTATCTCCTCTAATGCTTGTCTTAATATAGTTACAATGAATTCTAGAGTTCATATTCAACAATGCATACTTAGTTTCCTAAACTTATGCTAAGCATTCCAAGATTTTAAAAGAAATGGCTAAGTCAATGTGTATAAGGAATCTATAGCAAATTGGACAAAGAATCAAGTCAAGCATTGCAGACAATAGTGATTTCTATCATTTTCAACTTAACTATTGTTAAATGTCACATACATGTCATTGGTTCTATATGATGACCCTGATCAATGTTCAAAACACACAACTATCCTAACATAACTAAAATCAAATGAAGCACTCAAAATAGAAAAACCTAGACAAACTACAACAAAATATAAGCTAAGGCAAACACCTCCATAAACAAAATACTAGCATCCCCAAACTTGAAAGCAACATTGTCCTCAATGTAGAATAAAGCAATGGAAAATAAGGACTTTCCTAAAATGGATAGGATCAATTGTCTGAGCTATCACTTTCCTCCCAATCTCAAATTCTCTTGACATCAAGAAATGTTGGTGGAGTTGGGAAAACAATTGAGTTGTCGCCTTGTGATATGTTGCAACTCCAGAGCATAACGATTAGAGCATTGTTGTGGTCCATCATATATCTGACCAGTTACCACTAGTCCTTCACCATTTATCTTTGATAAGATTGAACTCCCACTAGGCACGATTGGAGATCAGCAAGAGAAGGTTCTTTAGAAGAAAATTCCCTTGTGGGTCTTTGATGGGAAGAGCTTGGAGTTAAAGATGAAGGACCCGCTTTTACACTTACATGCGATGTCTTCTCAAACATTTCCATAACTCCATCATTGATTATTGAAAGAGGTTATTGGAGTTTCTCTTTAGCAATGGTAGGAACTCCACTCATGAGACATAAGCGGCAGATGAGTGATGAAAGAGATGATGGAACGCTTGATAACCCGACCCACATTGATGGACAATTCTGTCTGAATTGCATAATTATGAGGGCTCGCTCCCTTATAACATTAGAAATATGATTTGAAGGCAACATTTTAGCTAAAATGAAATAGTGCCAAGTCTTACTTGTTGCCTCCAAGTGCCCTTTTGGGAAACTTATTACCTTATCGTTTTGAGTCTTCCATGTGCTGCCTGATTGAGTAAAGTAAGAGATGATGACATTATAGTTAGGTCCTTCCTCAATACAAGCTTAGTATTCATCCTCTTCAATGTCTACTAGGTCATATACTTGGTTGATAGCAAATCTGTCAAAAGAGACTATCTTTCCATGCACCAGTGCTTTAAGCTCCCTCGGGTTTACTTTGTACTATTCCCGAGCATTGGCATAAAACTCCCTAACCAATGGCACCACTATCGCTTCAGGTTGAGCTGTAAAGTGCATCCAACACCAACCTTGAATAAGATCGACTAAATCACTGTATGTCGTATTGAAGCCCCTTTCTCTTATTCCTTCTCGATCCACTAGAGAGTGTCTGAAGATGTCTTCAGCTTGGGCATTAAAGAACGTGGGTTTAGGTGGTGTATCAGACTCTCTTGTCTGCCTCTTTCTTCAGGGTCCAGCACAAGTGGCTTTCTTTGGAGGCATGGTGACAAAAATATAAGGAAAGTAGTAGCATAACAACTTGAGCAACCAAAATGAAGCAAATTTAGCAAGCTTCCTCTTGACCAAACTACACAATTCCACTTTACTTTGAAATAACAACAAGCACTAGCAAGAATTTATGCTTACACCATAAGAAAAAGGTTTCTTTCTTTACCAAGGCATTTTATCAAACATGTAGTATGCACTTTTAATTTTCTCAATGGATGCCTTGATAAGACCTCCAATTCCACTTCAATATACACCCACTCTTCTCACATATACTCTTGCAACATTTGCCAATCAAAAACCATACACAAACTAGCTCAAGAAATTCATCAAACACCGAGTGTGCACATGATAAGAAAGCTCCCATACACTAGAACCCATCTCCAATTTTCCTTAAACCACCACAAAAACTATCCAATCTACCCAGAATGCCAATAGAAGAAGGATTGAGATGTAGTAAGTAACTTACTTGTGATTCCAAGAAGATGTTCACGAAGTTATCAAACCCAACTTGAGAAAATGGTCCAAGGAGGGAGATGGAAGACAGAAGTTTTGGGAATGAATCCTTGAGTTTAGGAATGATTGAATGGGGTTTAGGGTTGTGAGGAGAGGTTTTGGAGGAAAGAGGAAAGAGGGAGATAGAGCTCACACTAAAAGGGAATGTGAAACAAGGAGAAGAAAAAAAATCGGGCGTGGCTTTAAGTGGACGACCGACAGGCGCTGGTGGCGCCACCTTGCTGCCTCCGCTAGTCTTTTGCAAAAAGGTCTGGCACCGACAGCGCAGTGTGGTGGATTTCCGGCATCAGCGGCTCCATCTTGTTGCTTCCTCTTGTATTCTTCGATTTTCTAGCATTGGAGGCGCCTAGTTGCGGCCTCCATGTTGTTTTTGACAGTTCTCCATTGCACATCTATTACTCCCTTCTGAGAACTTAACTTGTTTTGCTCACTAATTCCTTTGTTCATGAACTTAACCTATCAATCACAAAATAACAATGTACTAAGTATAATAAATAGGAAAATATCAATGTAATTTAACAACTTAATAATCAAAGAAAGTTTATTTAAACTAATGCAACTAATATGCTTTATTAATGTAACAACATAATTATGTCTAAGAAATTGAAATAATTGAAAGATAAAATAGCATGGTTTGCCTCCTAAGAAGTACTTTATTTAAAGTCTCAACCCGACTATGGCCTCCTATCTTTGAAATGGAATTTAGATTTTCTATATTTCGGTTCTTTGAAACTTGGTAGTGGCTTGGTGTAACAGCCTGCAACCCCACCCTATATGGTTTTACCATGCCACATTGGGGATAATGTGGGATGCTACCATTTTTCTTTTCTTTAAGGGAAGTATTTCTAAACTATACTATTTTGCCTATTTCTAAGGGGAATTCTACCATAATTTCGGCAGAGTCTACTCTGTATTTCATGCATTTCAACCTGATATACACATGTGAATCAAATAAATGTATACATAACAAAATAAAACATTAATTCAACTCCCTGAAACATCCACTATCTAGAACTTGCTTAGCCCCATGATGGTAACACATATGACTGAATTAAGTTATATCCATAAAGACATGTCATTTTACTATCATACACATCATTGGTAATTTATTACAATATACAATTTCACAGTAAATTTAATCTACAAATCATAATGGGATTCCAATCCCAACATTTACCATGTCTTAATATATCTTCAAGCTCCCTTGCTTGACCTGTCAACTAAAAATATATAATAAATAGGTGTGAGTCCGAGCAACTCAGTAAGTAAGCATAATAAAAAGACCATAATTAAAATATCAACATGCACAAATTTATATGATTAATATATCACAAGCTATGCAGGCAATCCCATAATACAATAGTGCCATTCAGGCACAATACACAATTCATAATACATTAGTGCCATTCTTGGCACTACTCACCAATATTTCACAAACAATGCCATTCAGGCATAAAATACATTAGTACGAAATTCTAACCCATTTATCAATCATGCTATCCAATTACTTCACTTCCAAGTCACTATAGACATATTATATCTATATCATTCAGACACCACAACTCCATTATATCAATACTTCAGTCTTCTCATATGAATTCCGATACATCTATGTCATTTGGCATCACTTATCTATTGATGCCTTATCAATATCAATATACCCTATTTGCTTACAAATAAACTACTAAGGAATATATATCATTCTACTAATACAAGCATCTTCACATATTTAGGATATTCTCTATTTCCATTGAATTTACATAAAACACTAAACATTTGAGACTAGTCTTATCTAATTCCTACTCATATATATCTACTAAAATCATGATTCCTAGGATTACATAATTCCCATCCATACATACATTCTACAAGCTTGGAAGAAACATATTAATACAATTAAGGGAATAGTTGATATTCTCCTCAAACAATGAATATTTAAAATAAGCCTACTTATCTTAAGTGATTCATTATACACCCTTCCAGCTCCCTGCCTTTCTAACTCCCTACCTTTTCATCCTTCTCAGATCATCTTATATAGGATAAAATCGCATTCATTCGCAACATAATTTGGACTGATATATTCCAATCAATGAATTATATACTACGATCGATTTATTACTAAATCTATATGCTTTCGAAATGCATACTTAAATATTCATCAAAATATAATTAAAAGCCAATATATTAAATTAGGATTCTTAAGAAATTCACATTTCTAACCATATACAATCCTCATGGAGCATGATCGTCATACACTTAACTTCACTACAATCTAATTAAGCATCTAATACACCCAATTTATGACTTAAATGGCCCAAACACTAGAACCCTCTTTAACCCCTACTTAGGGCATAGTTAATTATTTGATTCCATCAGTCCAAATCAACCCAAACATGTTCTAAAGCATGACAATTATGTTATTAATCATTTGCTTTATAGTTTATTCAACCAAATTCACAAAATTCCTAGATTTCACTATTCACCAAAACCCTTGCTTAGCAAAATTCTTAATTTCTCATATTAAATAACAATAATCACTATAATAAATGATTTTGCATGAATTTATAACAATATTCATCAATCTAAGCCCCCAATTCAACTATTTATGTATTGGTTCCAAACCCTAGAATTTGAAAATCTAAAATTCGGTTGAGGAATCGAGCTTACCTTCATGTACAAATATAGTCATCCCTTTTAAACAAAGGACTAAGCTCCAAACTCCATGTTGCTCCTTCCATTTGGTGGAAATTGAATGTTTCTTCTATTTTCTTCAGTTGGAACAGTTTAAATTTGGGTTCAAATGGGAGATCAAGTGATTTTCTATCCAAACAGGAGAAATTTTCAAGTTTAAATGACAAAGAATTGGGCATAATGGGGCTAGAGCATGAAGGTTGGGGCGAGAGAGGAGAAATGGGATGATGGAAATGAAAATGGACGGGTTTCATTTCTTAAAAACCCAACTTTTTTTGCTACTCCGACAGTCTACGGAATCGATGCCACGACATTGAAAACTGGTGCCGTGGCATCAACTTTGCTGTTTGATCATTTTTTTTTGCCTTGCACCAAAGTGATGTTGCGACATCAAAATCCAGTGTCGCAGTATCCTGCTTTGATGCCACGGCATTCTCCCTGCCAGATGCCATGAAAATGCCCATTTCTAAAATGATGTCGCGACATCCAAAATAGTGCCACGACTCCCCCTGCTGGATACCCAAACTCTCCATTTTCGACACTGTGTCGTGGCATACCTTTTCTGTGCTGCGGCATTGACTTGGTATCCCCTATTTTCATCATCTTTTTCAGCATTTTGACTTTATTCCTTTTTTCCCATGCATTTAGCCAATAATTTTCACATAACATGTCATGAAGATTCCCAATTATCCATCCCAATATGGAATCATTCTTATGCACTTTACACAACATGTTGCACAACAAAATTTTAACCCAAGTGTAGTGCACTCCATATGAAATTATTTCTTAGCCAATCATCTAAGTCTTAGTCCTTCATCTCCATATATTTCTCATTATTCATATTAATTTTTGATAAAATCCCATACATTTATCCCCAATAACGATTTAAACAGAATTGTCCAAACTTATCCCCCTTTTTAACACCCCAGGTGTTACACTTGCAAATTGTCAGTGCTTCCAAAATATTATTGAATGATGCAGTATCTTCTAATTCTTCTCATTCAACTATGCTTATGGGCTTTCTTGAAAACTCCTTCATCTTTCCATCCACTCCATTCATCTTGAGGCCTTTCTTATTCTCGTTGGACAGCTCCATCTCCTTGAAAATATTAAATTTCATAGAATGATTTGTGAATTGCGTGAGCCTGTCCTCCTCCATACCTGTAAAAGAAGAACAAGCAATCACAGGAAAGCATAAATCATTGCCTATAGATGCATATCTTAAAGAATGAGATAATTGCTCCAGTTTAGGTTTTTCTTTGATCTCTTCCTTTTTTGAGCCTTCATTAGAATCTTTAATCATCTCACTAGCTTTTTCTTATGGGAAAATATCTAATGCTAAAATTTGCTCATTGCCATCACAAGGTTTTTCAACAACTTTCTTTAGCTCCAAATGCCCAGGGAAAGGAACTGGTGGATCATAAGGTGGTAGTGACTTGTAGTTGAGTGGAGGATAAAGAATTGGGAACACAGTTATCTTAACATTAACCTCCTCCTCCTCATTTGTAAAAACATTAGAATTGTTAATCGCATTGCCACCTTCATCATTCATCACCTTACCACCACTTAACATTGTGATAAAATTAGCTTGCTTAGGTTGACTTGATGACTTTCTAGGCGTGTGACTCTGCATAGCCTCTGCAATCTGACCCAACTGTATCTCCATCTTCTTCATGGATGCTTCTATGATATGGAATCTTGAATTAATGTTTTGGAATTTAGTTGCATCATTCTGGAACTAAGTCTGTATTGCTTGAATGAAACTTTGCATGGTTTCTTCAAGTGTAGGCTTCTTTGGCTGCTGTTGAAATGAAGTTCCAACTTGATTCTGATTTCTCTTATTGTTCCAAGAGAAGTTAGGATGATTTCTCCAACCAGGATTATAAGTGTTTGAGTAAGGGTCATTTCGTGGCTACTAGTTGTAGAAGTTCATTATATTAGCTTGCCCAGCATCACCTGCAAAATGTTCATTTGAAGGGCAAACATTAGGTGAATGTCTTAAATTACCATGAAAAGAACAAACCTTTGCAGGAGCAGGTTGTGGTTGCTTCAAGTGTACCATCATAGAGCACATTGTCTTCATCTGCTTAGCCATCTTTGACATTTGCATTGATAGATTAGAGTTAGAGTTTACTTCATAAAGTCCTACAGATCTACCTCTTACACTCTTCTATTGAGAATTTGCTCCCAACATCTCATATAGCTCATAAGTTTCTTCCAGAGTTTTTTCTTCCATGGCTCCACCTGCAGCATTGTCAATCATAGTTTGGCATGGATGTGTCAGTCCATCATAGAAAAATTGGCTTAGCAATTCAAGTGGATATCAATGATGACGGCATTTAATCAAAATTGTCTTGAAACTTTTCCATGCCTTATGGAAACCTTCACCATCTAATTGAAAGAAAGTAACCATTTTACTTCTTAATTTAGCATTTTTAGTATGAGAGTAGAATTTATCAATGAACTTATTATAAACTGCTCCCCATATTATTAATGAGCCAGGAGCTACTGTCATTAACCATGTCTTGGCTTCATCTTTTAGAGTGTATGGAAAACATCTCATACGTAACTGATCTTCTATTAGCCCCTATAATGGAAATGTTTGGATGGTTGCATAGAGATCATGCATGAGTGTCAATGGATACTTTGCAACAAAACTATAAAAAAGGAAGCATGTTAAAGTGTATGTGCTTTAATTCATAGTTCCTAGCATTGTCATTCAAAACAATGCATGAAGGTGATAATCCAAGGATAGGGCATGCAAATACTTTCATCAACTGCTGTGCTTGTTGAGCCACCTTATTTTCCATGTATTCATCCACCTATTCTTCTCCCTTGAAATCACAACTCGGCAAAAAGAAAGAAAATTAAACAACTAAAAATCCTAAACACAATACAACCCTAAAATAGAAAAATTATAACTAAATTAATCAAATCAATTTGGAACTAGTTCCTCGGCAATAACACCAAAAACTTGATGGTTCAAATTATAATTCCTCATAAGTGTATAGACGTATAATAGTATAATGTGCAATGCAAGGGTCGACCCCACAGAAAATGGTCAAATTATATTAATCAATTTTAGTTACTGAAGTCTCCTAGCTTTAAAAAGAATGCATTTATAACTAAAAAAAAATGGAGTAATGATTGGTGTAATTTCAGAATTTTAGAAATTTAATGGAATGCAAGGAAATCAATGACTAATAATAATGCAGGGAGATTAGCAGGATGCAAAGGTCTAGGGATCCGATTATACCACTAGATGATACCACTTTGCTAGTGAAATGTTGGATTCAATGGCTCACTTGGGTTTATTCTTTCAAAAGTAAGATCATTATCGTTAGGTGTGCAAGTTTAAATCAAGTGTTTTCACTTGTTCCAATTACCTATGGTGTGTAGCATAATTAAGGTTAAAACCCATTAAGCTCAAAAACATAATGAACCAAAAGAGCATGGTTTAGCATATGGTGTCTACCTTAACCATCTATCCTTTTCATTCAAGGGAGCTCATGGTTTAGCATATGGTGTCTACCTTAACCATGCTTGGATAATTAATCTAACTCATAATATTGGTGACCAAGTAATAAAATAAATTAAATCATTACAAACAACATCATGAATGAAACAAGATCATATAGCCATTAATAACCAACAATCGACATAACAAAGAGTATAAAAAATGGTTACATCTTTACCCTTGAAAAAGAGATTTAGTTAATAAGAAAAACCAAAATAACTCCCTTTGATAGGATTATCACAATGAAGAACATCCCTTCTTCCTCCTCTTGCTTACATGCAATCTCCCCTTCTTCTCCATAAGAAACTTCAAGAATTCACCCTCAAAACCCCCAGAAAGAACTTTCAAAATGGAATTAAAAAGAACCCTCAACCCCTAACTTCATTGCTTAAAAACCCTGGCTACACACTTAGCAGAAAATATGATAAAATTAAGGAGTGTTGCTGGCGTCGGTGGCACCACCTTGCTGTCTGGCCGGTGGTGGTAGTGGATCTTTGGCGCTGGCGGCGCCAGCTTGATTTTCACTTGCAACTTGATATTTTAGCTCCTTTGTAGTTCTCTTCTTTTCCATCCTTTAAGCTTCATCTTTTCCTTCCATTTTCTCTTCTTTTCCATCTTCAAAATACCTAGAAAATCTAACAAATAAATATGAAATTTATTTAAAAGAAACAAGGATTTTCAAATAATTAAGCTTAAATATATATAACGTAAGTGAATAAAATTCACTCATCAACAGTTGACAGAGTAGTCACATCAGAACTTAATTTCAATAAAAGACCTACTCTGACCACCATGTAGTTTCACAAGACTTCGCTTGGAGCTGGTACCAACTGCAAGAGGGACTTTTGAGAGAATCAAAAGATGAATTATCATCTAGAATCCTTCTTGTGACAAGGATCCTAATTCAACCCTCATCATCCTGATGTACAACCCTCATCATCATGATCATCTTTAGCTCCACTCGTGGAAGCTTCACTCTTTAAATCATTGTTTGACTTAGCTTTTAATGCTATGGTCTTCTTTTCTTTTGGCTCTTTTGGAGTCCTTTGCTTCGTCAATACCGTCATGAGGGAACCCATGAGCTCTTCGACACTCATTTTGCCCATGTCCTTTGCTGCCTAGATGGTAGTCACCTTAGGCATCCATTGCCTAGGAAGTGACCTTGGTATCTTTTTCACCAATTTGGGTTTTTCATATTTTTCACCAAGACCCTTTAACCCATTGGTGATTTTTTGAAACTTTCCAAACATTTCTAAGATTGTCTCTATATCTTGCATTTGAAAGGCTTCATATTCTTACACAAGTATATAAATTCTGGTCTCCTTGACCTGGTTAGTACCCTCATGTGCGACTTATAATTTGTTCCAAATTTCTTTTGTAGAATCGCATGAGGAAATCTTCTCAAACTCGAATGGGGACAATGCATAATAAAGACAATTCTTTGCCTTGGCATCTCTTTCTACCAATACAATGTCCTCCATGGTGTATTTCTCTTCCAAGTTAAGGACAACTTTGCCATCTTTTATTATTTTCCGAAGCTTGTAGTTAGTGGCTATTAAAAAGTGCTACATTCGCATCTTCCAATACTCATAAATTGGTGCCATCAAAGAATGAGGGTGTAGAAATTGACTGCCTTTTGGCAAAGGTGTTGTGGAAAGTGTTGGCCATAGGGATCTCTTCAAAAGTTAAAAATGTTTGGTAATCGAGAGTAACTAATGAAGCCTACTCTAATACCAATTGTTGGACCCATTACAATGGTAGCTTAGGAGGGGGGGGGGGGGTGAATTGAGCTTTTAAAATTATGACCAAATAAAAATTAAAGTGCTAAAAAAAATGGAAACCAAATCACACAACATGTTGACAATGGTATTTTTATAGTGGTTTGGTCCACCGTGGTACCTACTCCACTCTCTGAGTTAATCTATCTTGCTGCACTCAGGTTTCACTAATCACTTGTTGGTTTTCAAAAGCTCAGCAATCAACTTTTACAATCGTTCATTTTTAAGCTCACCAACAAACTTATACAAATACCTAGCAAGTCTTATTTACTGTAATCAACTACACAATTAGCAAGCCCCTTGCTTGCTGTCCCAAATAACAAAAATAATGTTGTATAAAAATATGCCTCTTACTTAGGTAGTGTGTACAAAATTAAATACGGAAGGAATAAATACAATAGAATTAAATGCATGGGTTTCAGATCCAAGGAGGTTGCAAAAGGATGAACTTTGAATGCAGTTTGGAGTTTTACGCAGTGGAGTTTAAAGCCTTTTTGGAAGAAAACTTTAAGATTGAGTAAATGCTCTTTGAGTGTTTTCTCTAACATCTAGAATGTCCCTATTTACTCCTTATATATCAAAGTTTAAAATCTGTCCATTGTGGTTAGTGACCAGCATTGAATGTGGGGGAACGTTCGAAATTCTAATCGTTGAAGTGTTCTCATGGCTGCATACCGTTTGAAGCAAAAAATTCAGCACATCTAGAATGGTAGAATGTTTCATCAAAAGATTTTGTTGTTCTGATGTCATTACAGCTTCACACTATTTGAAGTAATAACTTTGTAACATTTAAAGTTACGCAACTTGAGCTCCTTGTGATAGACATGAACTGGCTTCGTCGGAAGAGCTTCATAACAAATAAAGTTAGTTTTTCATAATGTTTGAAGAGACGCAAATTGCTTGACCGTGCATATGAACTTCAGTTCTTTTGATGCTGGCTTGAGAACATCTAAAGTAAAATTTTAGCACATCTAAAGCTTGCCTTTGCAATGTCTGAAGTTTGGGACTCAATCATTTTTGAACTTTTGAGGCTTTGGACTTTAGAGATGCATTGTAGACTCGTTTCACTATGCTTGAAGTAGTAACTTCATAATGTCCAAAATGACATTAGGCTTTCAATGTGGTGGCTTCCTTCTTTAGCATGTCTAAACTTGGCTTCACAACGTCTAAAGTGGCATTCAATTATACTGAAGCATTGTCTGAAGCTTTACTTATGTCCGAACTTAGGCATCTCTCCTTATTTACTTCAGTGATGTGCTTCACCATGTCTGAAGCACATCTGAAATGATTTTGAAGCTCTTGAATGATGCCAAACATATCCTTCAACTATAGTTTTATCATGGAAGCTTGGATCATACATCTAAAATATTTCTGAGGTTACTTAAGACTTAGATCTTGTGTCTATAGTCTTCATATTTTAGACACTGAACTTCTTTGTATCCTGAGTTTGTTTCTATTGGTTTCAAATGTGTCCCATTATGTCTGAAATACTCTTCTATGTTCGGTGTCATTATCTTGACCATTTAGATTTCTTCCTTAGAATATTAATTTGGTGGATCTGTCTTTGACATTTATACTTGAATGCACTATCAACGTTTTGAATTTACTTTCCTGAATATGATTTATACATGTATCCCTAAACGCTTAGGAACGTAACTATCAGTACCTTAAGTATTCACTAACATGATTTTGCTCATCATCAAAACTTAGCTAGTTAATCACATTCATCATCAAATCGAGCCAAGTAAAGGAGGTTTAGATCAACACTATCTGTTGGTCCCTTTGGCTAGGCTTAACCCAAGAGGGGAGGGGAAAATTGGGATTATAAAATTTTTCTTGCTTTAACCTTTGTTAAATTTTTTTGAGTAATTTGCTAATAAATGTATAAAAATAATGGAGAGTAAGCAAATAAATCAATCACACACAATAGGTATAATATATAGTGGTTCGGGACAATCTTCCTACTTTACTCTTCTAAGCACACACCCCTTGTGTCTTGGGTTCTATTATCTCAACAATGGAT
>JAYJMB010036268.1:0-34144 GCA_036873735.1 Pouteria campechiana
TGTAGTAAGTGAAATTGACTTAGAGAAGTGGAGTAGGAACCTTGCTTGGGCCAAACCACTATAAAACAAATTCTCTCTTATGTTGTTTGATTTGTTACTTTATCTGTTTGCACAAAACTCTATTACGTGGCTAAAAGTTTTCGAAAGCTTAATTCATCCCCTCCTCCTCCCCGCCCCCCACCCCCACCCCACTCTACACCACCCCTCTTGTGTTACCTTAAGCAAGGGACCAACACAACAACTTAAAGTCATTAAAAATATCTAATTTATCAATGCTAAAGTTAATGCTAATGGAAGGACCATGATTAATGCCTCATTTTTAATGCATTTCTTTCACGGGTAGAAGGAGTATGATGAGATAGGTTTTTATAGTGTGATAAAGATAATGCCTACTTTGGATCTTATTACTTTTTTGCACTATTGAAGTCAATTTGACAAGGTATTATTTCTTGTGTCACAAACACCTCTTCATTTGGAAAATCTTCTATGATCATTTGCTCATCCTTGATAGTATGGTAAATTAAGTGATCAACAAAAGCTTATCTTTTGACTGCCTTCTATGGTACATAAGCGATGTTGAATTATGATAAATGTAGGAACCGTTTTGCTACTCATTCTAAGAGCATAGGTCTTGCGATTAGGATTTTAGAGGATCAACTTTAGAGATTAGCTTTATATAATGAGCCAAAAAGTAATAGTGTGGCTTTTGGTTGGAAGTCGTTTCGATGGGAGAATAGTTATATTTTGCTCCAATCAATCATCTATTAAGGCAATAAAGAGCCTGCTTTTTGTTTAATTTCCTTCACTAATAATACCCTAGGGCATGAAATATTAGCAAAAAATCATTAGCATAATTGAAGTCATAAACAAGTTTTGTAAATTAGCAAAATCAAACCCTTGGACACACAACATTCTTTCCCTTTTTTATAATGACAAAACTTGATGACTTGCACTAACAAAAATAGTGCCAATAAACTAAGGTAAACTCCCCCTAAGTATCTTATTAAATAAGCTTAAGGAAGTTTGTTTCATCGCAACTCACTCTACTAACATTGGTCTATAAAAACGTTTTTTTAAAGTTTAGTTTCTCCTTCTTCCCCTATTTATATCATTTTTCCTTAAATACATAGTAAGTCATGACATTCTCCCCATTTCTATCATAATTAAAAAGGTCTAGGGGGTGAGGGATTTACATTAATCATAGGTATGAAAGACTGATCTGTTCTAACCTAGCAATGCATGATCCTAAACTTCAATATACCATGCTCCCCTTGTCATGGATACACTAAGAGCATTATTTCTCATATTCAAACCAAAGTCATCTAGCTCATAATGATAATTATAGAAGGTTAGATTAAGATTGGAATACCTACTCAAGACCTTAAACTATGAAGTTTCCTATACAGACATGACATATGTGGGGGCACTATAACGATATTAAGTTTAATTTCAGTAGATGATTATCTTTGAATCTTATCTTTCACACTCACATGCAAGATGGTTCACTTATTAGAGATAAAAATGTGGAGGCTAAAATGATATGAAATGTAATGTAGAGAGCACTTCACTAAATTTGAAGGTCTAATGGTCGGTTGACCCTTCTTGATTACACCAAAATTATTTACCATTCGGGATCACACTGAGGTAGAGATTAAAACTTTGAATCCCAATTTTAGTGCCCTATTATGATACCACTATTGGGTCTTGACCTACTTCAATACGTAGGCTATATGGAAAAGCTGGAATCCAAGTATTGTGAGGAAAATGTTACACCTCGCCTAGGGCCCTATTCATTTTACCATCCCCTTCTAATTCATCCCCTTTATAGGAGAATATTTTACCAAAATTTTGGTAGATTCTACTCTGAATTATATGTATTTAAACCTATGTAATTATCATTCATATATAAAACTAGAATTTAACAACTACAAAATAATAACTTGAATCATCAAACTGGCCCAACTTACCCACATTTGCTCAGAACTAGAGTTGCTCCGTGATGGCAATACATCCATTCATGATACCATATACACATATCACTATAATGCCCATACATTATACTTTATACATTAATTGAAATTTTAAATCCAATTGTACAAATACATGATGAAACTACTAATATAGTCCTTGTACCATAAGGAAATGTCTTCAATATGCTCAGCAGTCCCAACCCACAATTAGATTCTTTACCTGACCTACCAGCTAAATTTTAAACAAGAAGGCATGAGTCAAGGAAAATGCAGTTAGTAGGCATCGTATAAAACAATAATCACAACCAACCATAGCATAATTTAAATTTTACCATGATTGTAGACAGAATAAGTCAATCCTATTATGAGGGTCAAGTCCTTATGGTTTTAATATAGCATCCTATGCTTTTTAGGCATATATCATTCTATTTCAAACTCATAGAATGCTCCCCATTTCGTCAAAATACATATCAACACTACCATGGGCTATTTCTTATCCCATCAAATTTACATATTTTCTACATTCATGTAGGTCTAATAGTAAGAACATGGGATACTCTGGATCCCTAACCATTCATACATTCATCCATGCACAACAAAGAAAGGATCTTGGGATACATCCATACAAAACAAGCATGCTTATATATCCTATCACTCTTTCACTCATACAGTCAAATCGAAGCATTCACATTCAGTAGAAGTTTATGGGATACCCAATATCCATTCAATTATACGTGCCTAGATGCAAACATGAGATATTTTCTATCCCCATTTAGCAATGTAGTCACAGATTATAATCACATATAGAAATCACAACTAAGGGATAACCGTTATCCCACATCAACTCACACATGCCCATACGCACAATCATGGGACCTGTATCGTCCCCATCCAAGCATCCATACATACAGAAAATAGCCTACTTACCTTGAGAACACTTCATAGATCCTCAATTTCATAATATGATTTCCAACCATGCTTCATCGACTCTACACTTGTATCATATATCAAATTCAATTTACATAACTTGTCACTATAGCATTTTCACTCAACTGGCTAAAGAAATGCAACCCATCTAACTAGTTTACTACAATCTTAGGTTTGCCAGAAATCCTTTTAGGATTGCCCATAAATCCTTTTATACATGAATTACTTCTCATTAAAGCATTTCTGTAAGCATAGTAGTAGATATCCCTCAAAGCACAAGTTCTTAGCTATGTTTCTTGAGAGAATTCATTGCCATACACATATAATCATCATGCCATAACATTAACCTCTAAAGAATCATACAAACAAGCAAATTGATCTTTTAACTTTGATGAATTTATGAATCATAGACCCTCCATAGGAAAATCCCCTTTTCAACCATCAATTGGGTTACTATGCCACATTGTAGTTGGATTTTCCCTAGTCAAATCATCTCAAAACTTGTTGAAATCAATTAATTCATCATTTTACCTATGAAGTCCTCAATGATTACATGCCCATTCCACCAGAAAATACCATTCATGAATTTTATACAACCTTAGCAATGTAAACCATGAATTCTCCTACTCAAACAAGCCCAAAATGTTATAATCAATGAATTAAATATATTCCCCATGATTATTACAACCATAAATATCATCTTCCCAAAATCCAATGTTCATGAGTTGGATATGTACCTTAGCAAGCAAAATCATAAAATCGAATAGAACAAAGGGGCTTACCTTTAGTTTTGTGCATGGCTTCCATCCTCAAAGAAGAATTCAACTTCAAATCACCAAAGATCTCCACCATGTATAGCAAAATTGAGTTTTCCTTCTTCTTCCACTGTCTGAACAGAAGGAATTGGGTTTAAATACATAATTGGGTATTATTCATCTAAGCCACATGATTTCCTCATCAAAATGGTAAGAATCTCGATTTAGATCGACAGGGCTTAGGGTTAGGGCATGGGGGAAGAAGAACCAAGATGGAATGGGTTGAAACAGAATGGAAAGGAAAATAAAAAAAAACCCACAGATGTGGTAGATTTGCTGGACACCACCCCTCTTGAGTTTTTGAAATGGTACCACAACACTAGTTTAGGGTCCATGGTGCTGGATCTTGTCGGCCCAGTTTTCTTAGATTTATTAGTTCATTTTCACCCTATTTTTCTCATATATTTATGCCATGATATTTTTCATATCATGGTGCATTTTTTGTGTATCATAAAAATACACAAAAATGCACAAAAAAGGCTCTCATGTAAGTCAAGATCATCTTCAAATACTCACTAAATAATACTTTATTTACAATTTCACAATTCATTCTTCTACATAATAGAACAAAATCTTCCACACTTCAATTCATTTCAATTTTTATTAACACTAAAGATAATTACAATATATTTTAATACATCATTGCCCAAAAATTAACACCATAAGTGTTACAGACCACCGTCACAAAAATTTTTAACCTCGAAACTTTAAGTGTCATTCGGTGCTCATCATTTTCTTAAATTTTCAAATCGATTCCTTTGGACTATGTCACAGCTTGCGGATCCGTATCCTCATGATCCACCATGCAAGTTATGATGCTCTGATCATATAACTTGATCATTCAAGACATGTCTACATTTACTAGCAATAATATGTACACCATTCCTCATCTACCATGTTTACAACCAAGTTAGACAAGTTAGAAACATAAAAATCTTTCCATAGAGTTTCAAGAAAGTTCTAGCAATATCTTCTATGTTACTCTTGGAATATACATCATGCTTATAAATACATCACGTAAATGTCTATAAAGTGCTCCTCTAGGTCATGCAAATTTTCATTACTTTCCCCCATTAATATCAAATAGTTAAATACCAATTGGATACATCATTTCTCAGATCATTCCACCATTACATGCAATTTATAATTTACCTCGACTTCATACACTATCAACCCACTCATTCTCAAGATAACATCAACCATAGTAAGGAATCTACACAATGTTTGATTCTACTCATCATGGTCACAAACTTTCTTTCATCTGAACTAACTTTACTCATGATTACTATAACAAACATGACCTTATAGTCGTCCAAGACATAGAAATTTATTCCTTTATGGTACACATAGTCACACACAACCAGATAATATGTATATATACATATCGTGCATCCTCATGATGCACATACTATTATAACACAACTAACATCCTTATACTTGAGACGCACTTGTCCAAGATCATTATTCATTTTCTTATAATTATAATCCAATCTTATACACTCTCTCCCATTCCTACACCAAGATGTGTTTACCCATACCCATCCCATCCCCACATTGGGATGTACCTGCTCATGCCCATAAAGAATTTTCATAATCAACCTTATCACCAAGGCATATCATTCTCAAATCATCACTAGGACAGGTTTCATCACATCTTGCTTTATTACCAATGTGTTCACAATCACATATCATCATTATTTTCCAACTGTAAGTTTAATAATTTTCATTATCTTATAAATTCGTATCTTATACCTTTCATATGAATCTATTTTATAGTTTGTACTTTCTCATACTATATGATTTTTATATGGATCTCATTTTATTTTGCCATCCAGGCATCTCAATACCAGGCCACCCAGGCCTCCACCCTACATGGGTGTCAAGTCATACCGGTTAGAGTCACAGCCATGCCCCGACCATGTAGGCCTCTGCCACAAGTGTCACATTATGTCTAGGCTATCCATGCATCCATACGAAGCCCCATTTGGCCATCTAGGCCCCATATCATATCCAACCATACAGGCCACCACGCCAATCAGGTGTATCATATCTAGCCATATAGGCCACCTTATCCTTTTTTGGGTCTTGACCTATTATGATATGTAGGCTGTATGGCAAAGTTAGAATCCAAGTGATGTGTGGAAAACAAATGGGATGCTCAAGTGTAGAAAATGGAATGCAGTGGAAGCACACAAGCATAAAGGCAATAAAGACACAAGGGTTTATAGTGGTTCAGGCCCCCTTGACACCTACTCCACTCTCTAAGATTTTTGCAACTTTAGGTTCCACTATAACATGTGGAATCACTCCTCCCTTTGGTTTCTTAAGCTAACCAAAAACTCTTATAACTTGCTTTTCATGATCTCACCAGAAACTCTACAATGTTGGTTTTCCTTGAGCTGATTGATAACTCATACAACTAGTTTCTAGAGCTAGCCATTAACTCTCCCTAGTTTTTAGAGCTAACAAGAAACTCTTACAAATACAAAGTGTACAAAGAAATGCCTCTAACTAGGCTAAAATGTACACACAATTAAAGCTCAAATACAAATGATAAAACATTAAATAAATTACAATGATTCAAACTCCCTTTAATATGGAAATGATGTGGCTTTGAAGCGATTTGATCTTTGCAGCACTTTAGAGTTAATACACTTGGGAAACTTGGATGGTTTACTTATGTTTGATTTCATGTTTAGCACTAAGAACCCCCAAGCATCATGTTTCTCTTCTAAGGATTTTCTACATATATCTTTTGGGGAGTTTTTGGACTGTTTGAAAGAAGACCATTGCAATATAGTCGTTGTAGTACCATTTGGATTCCTAACTGTTGGAGCAGCACTTGCAACTACAGGAGGTTGGACCAATTAGTTGTGCCCTAGGAGATATCACAAGTGACTACCCTATCGGATGCAACTATCCTATAAGAACACATGTCCTTAAGGCCCTACAGGTGCTATCACAGGCGTTAAGCAAACTGGCTGCACCCTAAAGCCAGTACTGTAGGTGGCTACCATACCAGCTACAACCTTCAAAACATTTGAAATCTCCTCTAAAGCTCAAAACATGCCTTCTTTGGCTTCCTTTCTTCCTTTAAAGCCTTCTTGCTTCCTCTAAAGCTTCCTTTGAATTATGAAATTTTAGCAAACACATCATTAGCACAATTCAAGTCATTAACAAGTTTGTAAATCATCAAAATCAAGCCCTTGGACTCAACATTCTCTAACTTTTTTATGATAAAAAGACTTGATAACTTGCACTAAAAAAAGTGCTAATGAGCTAAGGTAAACTCCCCCTATGTATCTTATTAATTAAGCTCATGGAAGTTTGTTTCATTGCAGCTCACTAAGCTAAGATTGGGTCACAATTTTTGTTTAGTTCAATTTCGCCTTCTTCCCCTCTTTATATCATTTTCCATCAAATACATAGCAAGTCATAAAATTCTCCCCATATCTTTCCTAATAAAAAAGGTCTAGGGGTGTGGGAATTACATTAATCATGGGTATGAGGGACTAAAATTGGTTTCCAAAGCAGATCAGCAACTCCTCCTAGTTTTTTGAGCTAACTAGAAACTCTTACAAATACAAAATGTACAAAGAAATTCCTCTAACTAGGCTAAATCTACACACAATTAAAGCTCAAATACAAATGATAAAATATTAATTACAATACAATGATTTGAATTCCCTTTAATATGAAAATGATGTGGCTTTGAAGTACTTTGAGCTTAGAAGTACCTAAGGGTGCAACTCAAGCTCATGAAACTTCGATTCAACCCAACCCTAACCATAACCATATTTATAAAACTTTAACCCTAATGCTAAACCTATTTGTAAAACTTCAACCCTAACCCTAATTTTAAAAATAAGCCTGGGTTGACTTTTGGGTTGGTATTTAGGTTGATTAAAATATACTGACAATCTGATTGATTAAAAAACCATTATTTAAGTTTATCATTTTTTTCAAACTAAATGGCAAAACAACATACCATTCAATCATTGAAATTGTTCATTCATGTTTCAAAATTCAAATTAAATGGAAAACTACTCATTCATGTCTCAATGTTCAAATTAAATGGAAAACTTCCCATTCATTATTTAAACTAATGGATAACAACATATCATTTAATGTTACTGTGTGTGTATATAATATTTATGTTGAAATCGAGTTCGGATTACTGCGAGTTCGAGTTAATCCCAACCTTAGTCTAGATAATTTTAAATTGGGTTTGGGTTGGCAAAACTTGAGTTTTAACACCATCCAAATTTGGGTTTAGGTTGAAACTAGCCCAAGTTGCACCCCTAGCAGCACCTTAAAGTGAATACACTTAGGAAACTTGGATGGGTTACTTTTGTTTGATTCATGTTTCACTTCACTGGATCTTCTATTTATATCTTCGAAGGACTTTTTGACCATTTGGAAAAATACTGTTGCAGCACCACTTGGATTTCCAACCATTGGAGCAGCAGGCATAACCGTAGTCTGTTGGGCCAATCGTCTTCGTCGTAGATAAGTGATACTGCAAGTGGATGCCCTATCCACTATGATGATCCAGAGAGATCTCCCTGGAGCCTCACAGGTGCTATCACAAGCTCTTGGGAAGCCAGTTGTGCCTCACAGGTGGTACCATAGGTGGCTATCACTCCAGTTGTAACCTTCAGAACATTTGAGATCTCCTTTGAAGTTTGAAATGCATTTTCTAAGGCTTCCTTTCTTCCTCTAATGCCTTCTTGCTTCCTTTGAAGCTTCCTCTAAATAATGAAATATTAGCAAAAAGATCATTAGCATAATTTAAGTCATAAACAAGTTTTGTAAATCATCAAAATCAAACCCTTTTGATGATGAAAAACCATGATGACTTGCATTAAAAAAATAGTGCTAAGAAACTAAGGTAAAGTACCCCTAAGTACCTTATTAATTAAGCTTAAGGAAGTTTGTTTCATTGCAGCTCCTAAGATTGGTCTACAAATTTTTTTTTGTTCAATTTCTCCTTCTTCCCCTCTTTGTATCATTTTTCATCAAATACATAGCAAATCATTAAATTCTTCCCATTTTTTCCTAATAAAAAAGGTCTAGGGGGTAAGAGATTTACATTAATCATGGGTATGAGGGACTGAAACTAGTTTCTAGAGTTGAATAGCAACTCCTTGTAGTTTTTAGAGCTAACGAAAAACTCTTATAAATATAAAGTGCACAAAGATATTCCTCTAACTAGGCTAAAATGTACACAAATTAAAGCTCAAATACAAATGATAAAATATTAATTACATTGCAATGATTTGAAATTCCCTTTGATATGAAAATGATATTGCTTTAAAGCCCTTTGATCTTGGTAGCATGCTAGCACCTTATAGTGAATACACTTGGGAAATTTAGATGGGTTACTTTTGTTTGATTTATGTTTGTCACTTAGAACCCCCAAGCATCATGTTTCACTTCACTGGATCTTCTAGTTATATCTTTTGGGAAGGCTTTGGACCATGCGAAAAAATACCATTGTAATATAGTCATTGCAACACCACTTGAATTACCGACCATTGGAGTGGCAGGCGCAACCACAATCAGTTGGGCCAATCGACTTCCCCCCAAGATATACCACAGGTGGATGCCCTATCGACTGCAACTGTGTAGTGAGAACGCATCTCCTTGTAGCCCCTAAAGCACTATCATAAGTGCTCAGCAAACTGGCTACACCCTATAGGCAGCTACCATAATAGCTACAACCTTCAGAACATTTGAAATCCCCTCTGAAGTTCGAAATGCATCTTCTTAGGCTTCCTTTCTTCCTTTAATGCCTTCTTGCTTCCTTTGAAGCTTCCTTTAGCTCATGAAATATTATCAAAAACATCATTAGCATAATTCAAGTCATAAATAATTTTGTTAATCATCAAAATCAAACACTTGCACTCAACATTCTTCTCCTTTTTGATGATGATAAAACTTGATAACTTGCACTAACAAAAATAGTGATAATGGCCTAAGGTAAACTCCCCCTAAGTATCTTATTCAATAAGCTTAGGGAAGTTTGTTTTGATAAGTGCATTTTATTCACCTTATATCATGACTTTTCGAGGTAACTTTTGGTTTGTTCTTGAGTTATTCTTGGTGGATTTATGGTGTTTATGTTTGTATTTGGTTATAGCACATGAATGCATGAAAGAGGAAGGAAACATAATTGACATCAATGAGGTAAAAGGAGCAAAACAGTGGAGTTTGAATGATAATTATGTTACTAGAAAATGAAGAAAAAAAGTGGAAGCAACCAAATGTCGCGACACTCAAAGTTTAGAATTCAAGATTTGGCAGACAGCAACCAGATGCTGCAGCATCCAAATTAGAAGCCATAACATTTAAATTGAGGAATGTTCAATCCTAGTAAGCAGCAGTTTAATGCTGTGACATCAAAATTAGATGCCATGACATCTGACGTGATGAAGGTTGAATTCTAGCATACAATGGTTTAATGTCATGGCATCCAAATTAGATGTTGCAACACTCAATGAGATGTAGTGTAGTACATGTGAACAAATCCTAACCCTAATTTGTGTGCTATTGTAACACCTAGGGTGTTGAAAATAGGGGCTAATTTCCTTTTTATGTATAAGGACAAGTTGAGACAAAGGAATTTTTGTATTGTTTTGAAATGACATGATTTAAGTATATGTGAATTGTATATCAATTACCTGAAATGGTGCATAATAACATACATATGTGAATTCTTATATGATTCAATTCCTTGTTAATTAAGGGAAATTTTTGGGGATTTTAATGATATATTATATGAAAAAATCATAGCCAAAAAGGTATGGGTAACAAAGAACCAAAGTGGAAAAGAAATAATGTATATGAATTTATGAAGTTGGGGCAAACTTGTTATAGTGATTTAAATAACACTATTTCTATTATGTGTATGTATTTTTATATGGCTATTCAAAGGAAATAATCGAGGATAAAAATGTTAGAAAAATGAGTGAAATAAAGGGGAGAAAAATCAACAAAATGGGGCCAGCAACTTTAACACCACGGTGCCACTTTGCAAAGGAGGGAGTGAGGGTGGCTAGTAGGAACTAACATTGCAGAGCCGAATGCCTGAGCCACGATGTTGGTGCAGTAGGTTCGCACAACATGATTTTTTTTTATGTTTTTAAGGGCTTTAGCCCTTCCTTTCTTCCCATTTGAATTCTCCTCTCCTCCCTCTCATCCCAACTCAATTTCAACCCTTTTTTGCACCACTTTTTTGAGATTTTAGTTAGAAAATCATAATATTTGCATAGAAAATCATGGTTTATGGATCAAAACCCCTTTCTCTCACTGTTTGAGAGTGGTTCTATGGATGGAAGCTATGTGAGACATAATTTATAATTGATCTTTAAAGTTTTGGAGTTATAAATGATGGGAGATGGAAGTTATGTTAGAAAATCAAGGCAAATTCTTTTCTTTTCATAAGATTTCATATTTTCCATTTATTAGGGATTTTACCCCATTTTGTAAACATTGAAATGGTGGGATTTGCATGGGTTTTATTGCAACACTTAAGGTGTTCGAATTAAGAACGTGTGGTGAAGTAGCACACTATGTTCACATTACATACATGTTTGCCATGTAATTCTATGTTTTATTGTAGATTCCATGATTTGAGAATGAGTTAAAGAATATTACTTTGAATACTTTGAAATGAAATGATACCAATAGACAAGTTAAAATGTGATTATGCACATTAAACACATGTGCAAAAGATAAAATGACTTAATTTTTAGTTATTGATGTAAATCGATTATGCAAATTATGTCATTACTATGTGGAGAAAACATGGCTAAAAAGGTATAAGAAATAAAGAAGCAAAGTGGAAAAGAAAATAGGGTACAAAAGTGGAGAAAAATAAGACATAAAGGGGGGCAGTGTGCTGGACGCCACAACGTCGGGTTGAAGAAAGGGGTCAAGGCAGCATTAGTGAATTTGATGTCATGGTATCGGCCGGCAGAGGAAGTTGATCAACTAATTTTTAAAACTCTTTTTTGTCCATGTTGTTCCATTTTCCTTCTCCCTCATACCCTAGCTTTGCCCTAGCCCCATTATGCTTGATTTCTTGCTATTTTAGCTTAGAAATCTCCTTGCTTGAGTGAAGAATTATTGGAATCTTGTGTTTAGATCCAACTTTTAGCCATTTGATGGTGATGGAGGAAGAAAAATCTGATTTCTTGTAAATGGAGGGAGCTACTTGGTCTATGGAGCTTGGAATTTTGGACGTAAATGAAAGCTATGCTTGGTATCCATGGTAAGTTGTTCTTGAAATAATTATTTAGGGGAAAATGATTACAAATAATGTTAGAACCATGGGGTGAAGGATTAATTAGTTAATTTTTGTGTTTTGAAATTTAATTGATTATAAGAAACCTTGAATTATACTCTAGTAGGGTTTCATGAACAGTGATTTTTGTGGATATGGCATGAATTATGATTTAAGTCATGGAGGAAAATGATTAATGTATTGAATATTGTGTTTTTGAAGTAAATTAGACTTGAGGAGGTCTAATTATATTGTTGCTCATGAATTATAAAATGGAATTTTCTATATAGGGTGCTTAAGTAGTGAAATGGGTGAATTAAAAGCCAAATTAACTGATTCTTATGAATGATTGCATGTTAAGCATGTTAGATATAGAAAAGGTAAGTTAAGTATGAAATATGATTGCAATAAATTAATGAGATCTAGAAATGTATTGACTTGTTATGAAGGTTAAATTAGCATTAGAAGTTATTGTGGCTAATTGAAAATGAAATCCATCTTGTATGCTTTAATATATGCTACATGTTGAATGAATTATTTTTGTAAGAAACAAGGTAAGGTTGCAAATTGTGATATGTGTGACATATATAGGGCAAATGAAACATGGATGAGAGACTCTGGACCTTGTGGCATTATAGAACTCAAGAAAGTGTAAGATGATTCTTAACACAAGTAGGATTTGATTGCTAAATGCATGGATGGGGATAAAGAACATCCTGTTCTTTATTTTCAGGCATGAATGTTTTGTTTGGGGATTTGGAATATCCCGTAAGTTCTAAAAGTTGATGGTTTATGAATAATAGGGAGTATCCCTTGAATTGTAATAATTGGTATTTGACTCATGACATTGACATTTGATTGTTGGGGATAGAAAGTATCTAATGTCATTGTGCATTATGATACTTATTCTTCTATATGGATGTCTAGTTGTTAGGGATAAAGAATATGCCATGGTTGTGATGGATTGTATGTTTCATATGGTTGTGTTTTGTTTTAGATGGATTGATAGGGATCATAAGTATCCCCAATTAAGTCTCTTATTGTGATGATGTAAATGGATAAAGTAAATGGGATAAGTAATATCCTATGATTATGCTAAAATAGTAAATTGAATGTGTATATGGATGAAATGTGAAGCATTCCATGATTTACATTTGACAAAAAATTATGATATTTTGTATGGATGGCATATGATGTGTCTGCAGGGCACATTTCTAAAATGAGATGCCTACCAGAGTAGGGTAGATGTGATATGAGGTGCCTGGAAGGCATGAGTATGGTTTCTATAGTATATGCCTTAAGGGCATAAAAGTACTGAATTGGAAGGTGAGGATTTGAGCTTCATGGTATGATTGCATTAACACATACTTATGCATATCCTAGTTTTTAAACATGTTGCTCTTGCATTATTATTGTTTTATATTTTTGTTTACTTACTAAGTTGCTCAAACTTACGCCTTCTTATTTTATGATTTTAGCTGACATGTCAGGTAAAGAATCCCAACTTTGATTTGGGATTAGTGAACAACATTCAAGTCACATCCTTTTGATATAAGGAACAAGAATTTTAATTCATAATGTAATTGTATAAGTGTATTTAAGATTTCACATGATGTATAATCAAATACATGACATGTAATGGTAACTTAAATATATTACTGTGATTGAAATTGTATTATTCTAAGAAGGTAGATTGCCATCATGATTCAGTTTCAATCTTAGGTGGAGCTGTGTGTATGGGTGTGAGTGTTGTAGATTAAAATATTGTCTCATAATGCTTGAAATGTAAGTGTTACATGATTCAGTATATGTATATTAGGTATAAATTCTCATATTTAAGGGCAGACTCTGCTAGATTTTTGGCAAGAGATTTCCCTTAGAAATGGAAAATGATGGAAAAATGGTAAAATGTATAGGTCCCAAGGCAGGGTGCTACAAAATGGTATTAGAGCCTAGTGATTTATCTATGTGATAAGTCTTGCTAATCTTTGTGATAGCACTAAGCCCAAACCATGATGGCAATGGTTAGTGGAAAGAGATTAGAAATGATATGTCGGAACATGGAAGAATATGAACTTAAGAGTAAATACAAAGGCGTGAGGAATGAGCAAAGGGCATGTAAATGATAAGTGTGAAGTGGTATGATAAGGCATAGTTGATGTAAATGATCATTGTGAATTGATAGGTAATTGTGAATTAATGTGAGGATGCATATTTGATATTCATATGCAATGAAAAATGATGGTGTTGTGACAACAGAAAGATGATTGAATTATGCATATAGATGATGGCATATACTTGTGATACTTTGAATGGTGCTAGGAAGCATAGTGGTGCTCATATAGGCACTATATGCATTCCTATTATGTTTACATTGTGTGAAATTGAATTGATGAAACTGTGAAGTTTCATCAATAAATGTTGGATTCTTAGTTAATTGATTGTGATTGATTGCAATGCCAGGATGTCATTGATGTGATTGATATATCATGATGACATTGTGTATGTCTATGTATTGATTTGAATAATTTATAAGTGATCAGTTGTTTGATTACAATGTTGTTGATATTGCATTATCTTGCTTCTCACCATAGATGGCATATCCATATATCATTGAATAACTTTGCTTATGAGCATTTTGATGGAATAACTTGTTATGTGTACTATGGTTGGAAATGATGAACTAGCCCATTTCTGCCAGTTGATTGTGGCTGAACTGAGTTGTTTTGATTGATATTATGACTGATGAATTTGTTAAATTGACATTAAATTTCAATATAAGGCTAAATTGCCTTGATTGATGCATGTGAATGTATTAGTAACATTGAATAATGATCTAAGGCTGAGTTGCCTTGATTGAGGTATGTGATTGATGCACTTTGATTGCTGAGAAATTGTATACGTGGTTGTGCACTTATGTGTGTATGGATTGGATATGAGACATACGAGGTGTGATGGCCTGTATGGCAGGATATGGATACTGCTAGTTAGCATAGTGGTCTAGATGGCTAGATGTAGCTACCATCTATGATGGCGAGGCTAGTGATGGCCTAGATTCCACCTTTGATGGTGATGCCACCTGAGATGGTGATGATGTCTATGATGACCTGGACTTGATACTCGTAGGGGTGGGGCTTGGCAATGATGCCGGGATAGCCCGTTAGACCTGACATCCATATAGGATGAGGCTTGGGATTGGCCCGGGACTTGGCATGGATGCCTGGATAGCCCAAATATGATGTAGAGGTCTAGATGGCCTGGTATTTAGACGCTTGGTTGGCGTGGTGGCCTGGGATTGGATATATGTGGCATGAGAGTGTTCGAACTTGAATGATAAATTGAATGTTGAGGCTGAATAGCTTAGATTGTGATAATTTATGTATCATGAGCATTATACTGGTATTTTTGCATTCATACACTATTGCGTAGCATGCTATAGAATTACTATGTTTTAGAATTCAGGGTACAGTATCTAATAAGAATGTCTTACATGATGATAGAATGGCTTAGATGGCCTAGAAATGTAATGACACCTTGGAGTGTGGATGTGCCTTGATGGCACAAATATGTGATGTCATGGTTTTTAAATTTGTGAACCTGTAATTCCTATGAGTCATAGAGGGCAAGGGTGATTGTCAAGGTTGAAAGAGACCTGGTCAAGGTATGGCTCCTGGCAAGCTTCGTGAATGGGGATACAAGGAAGGACCAGATAAAAAGACTAGTGACATCATGGTGCATGCAAATGAAAAGCCTTGATGATAAGGTTGATTATAAACATTACATTATAAATCAAAATCCATATGAATAGGTTGTATAGTTTTAAATTTAATATGTTGAGAGAGATAGTATGTCATACTTATATGGGTAAGTTTGTATGGGGAATTAATAAGTCACATGTGCACCTATTATTGAGAGTCATGAAGATGCTATATGATTCCCATGTTTGGGTGAATGTCATGAGAAAATCTATGTTGATTAATGTTACTTTGCTTAGATTAACATTTTAAGCACTTTGGATGAGGAATTGAATTGATTAGAATATGTGATCAATAAGAGACAACTTGCATGATGTGTCATATGGATACAGATCCGCAAGCTAAGAAAAAGTTTGATAAATGGATTTATAAACTTGAGGAATTGTCATGAACTAAGCAATATTTAAAGTTTCGAGGTCGAAACTTTTGTAAGGAGAGTTGTTTATAATGCCCGAGGCATTAAAATAAAGAACATGTGCTGAAGTAGCAACTATGTTCACATTACTTACATGTCTACCATGCAATTCTATGTTTTATTGTAGATTCCATGATTTGATAATGAGTTAAAGTATATTACTTTGAAATGAAATGATACCAACAAATAAGTTAAAATGTGATTATGCACATTAAACGTATGTGTAAAAGGTAAAATGACTTGATTTTTAGTTATTGATGTAAATTTATTATGCAAATTATGTCATTACTATGTGGAGAAAACATGACTAAAAAGGTATAAGAAATAAAGAAGCAAATTGGAAAAGAAAATAGGGCACAAAAGCGGAGAAAAATCAAACACAAAGGGGGGCAGTAGGCTGGACACTGTAGCGTTGGATCGAAGAATGGGGTAAGGCGGTGTTAGCAAATTTGATGCTGTGTTTGATTTTTCTACACTTTTGTGTCCTATTTTCTTTTCCACTTTGCTTCTTTATTTCTTATAACTTTTTAGCCATGTTTTCTCTACATTGTAATGACATAATTTGCATAATAAATTTACCTCAACAACTAAAAATAAGTCATTTTATCTTTTGCACATAAGTTTAATGTGCATAATCACATTTTAACTTATTTGTTGGTATCATTTCATTTCAAAGTAATATTGTTTAACTCATTCTCAAAACATGGAATCTATAATAAAACATAGAATTACATGGTAGACATATACCTAATGTGAACATAGTGTGCTACTTCACCACACTTTCTTTATGCATTTTACCATTTCCTCCACCATTTCCAATTTCTAAGCTAAATCTCTTACCAAAAATCTGGCAGAGCCTGCCCTAAAATGTGAGCATTTATACCTGATATACATATACTAAATCATGTAAAACTTACATTTCAAGCATTATGAAATAATATTTTAATCTACAACACTCACACCCATACACACAGCTCCACCCAAAATCAAAACCGAATAATGATGACAATCTACATTCCTAGAATAATATAATTCCAATCATAATAATATATTTAAGTTATTATGACATGTCATATATTTGATTATACATCATGTGAAATTTTAAATACACTTATACAATTACATTATGAATTAAAATTCCTATTCCTTATACCAAAAGGAAATGTCTTTAATCTTGTTCACCAATCCCAATCAACAGTTGAGATTCTTTACCTAACTTGTAAGCTAAAAATATATATTGGAAGGTGGTGTGTTTTCATAGGTAACCAAATTTAGAACCTTATTCCAATTAAATTACTTGTAGTAGTATGAACAAGGGTCGATCCCATGAGGAGTATCTAGCTTAATTTTATGCAAAGTGGACAAGAAAGGGAGGTTTTGAATGTAATGAAGAAAGTGTTATAAAAGAAATCTATCAGAGAAGAAAATCTTGGTTCAAGTCAACATCCACCATCAAAATTTCATCACTGATCATTAATACAATTATAAATCAATTCATGCTTTAAACATTCACCATTGGAATTATTTTCCCTATCTCTCCTTCAAAATAGTTAATTAGAAACTAGCATTCTAATTAACCCTAACCACTAAACAACCCCACACCAGCGCTAAAAGTTTAATCTAATAGCAACCTTAAGATTTGTAAAGATTGGTGAAGCTAAAAAACACAAGCACTAATGATTGCATTTAATTTAGTTAAATATTCTTCTTAAGATTTAATAACTACAATAATAGCAAATTATTAAACCTAGTTGCTGTGCAAATTAGAGGGATCAAAGGATTACAGATTTGATATCTACTCTAGCAATAGATTGCACTGAATAATAAACTAGTAGGCCTCTTAGAAATTAAGCATGACAATCATAATCATGAACAAAGAAAAACCTTTAATACTCAAAGTATAAATTGAATAATTAAATTAAATTAGATCTCATAGTATATTGATTCTAAGGCTTCTGTCTCCTTAAACCAAGAATAAAAGTTTACCCATGAGGGCCATGATGAAAACTTAAAGAATAGAAAAGAAAAGAGAGAGGAAGATCTTTGCCAAAAGCTTGCATTGATGTCTCGGAGTTGCTGCCTCCTTTCTTACCTCCAAGTCCCTTATTTCTCTATTAAAACACCTTTTAAATAACCCGATTTAGGGTTCTCTTGCACCTCCTTATGGATTTTCAAAGTTATCTTGAGCATACAATACGCAATTGCTAAAAATATTTTATTTCCGCACATAGTCTGTCCACCAAGAGAAGTTTTCATATTTTTATCATATCGTTTTCATATGATGTCTAGATCATGTCATTCTTGATTCATTTGAAATATAATTTCAAGATATACAACTTTTATGATGACACTTTCTCTAAATCATCCTAAAAATATGCCAAAAACTTCCATAAAGTGACACCTATTACCACACATTACATTCAAAAAGTTCTCTAAAGACAGATGTAGTATTTTGGCCATAAATTCTTCATATTAACTCCGAATCAAGTAATTTTTTTATTTAGATAATTTTAAGGGCTATAAGTTTTATGTTGAACACTTTCTAAAATTATGCCCATATCTTTGCCAAAATCTGCCTTGAGCTACCTCTAAACTTTTACAAATTTTCTTGCTTGTGAAGCATCCAAAAATAGAAGTCCTAAAAAAAATAGAATTCCTTCTTGAATTGAATTGTTATATTCACGTCCCACCATCTGATTTGTGCCTAATTCATATTAAAACTTCATGATTGATGCTTGATCAGAGGTTAATATTGATGCTCCCATAACGATCTGCGTCTCCATGAAGACCTCTGCTCTAAAATAGCATATTTTGGCTCCAAATTAACCTCAATTTTGCCAAATTGACTTATAACACAAATAAATTCATTGAGTGCAATATCTAATCTAATGAATGTAAATCAATGTAATCATGTCATTTAAAGACCAAAACATGACAATCTAGGTATTAAAAATATGATAAATTATGAGCTCATTAGAAGGCGAGAGTCCAAGCAACTCAGTAAGTAGGCAAAAATATAAAACAATAATAATTCAAGAACAACATGTTTAGAAAGTAGGATATGCATAAGTATGTATCAATACAATCATATCATGAGGCCCAAATCCTCACCTTCCAATTCAATACTTTATGCCCTTCAGGTGTATATTATCATAACAACACTCTTTCCATCTAGTCACCTCACATCACATCTATGCCACTCTGGGTGTCTCAGTTTAGAAATGTGCCTTACAGGCACATCATATTATAATTGTGCCATCCAAACACAATATCATAATAGTCTGTCAAATATAAATTATGAAGTGCTTCACATTCCATTCATATACACATTCAATTTACTATTAGCATAATCATGGGAAATCATTTATCCCATTTACTCTATCCATTCACATCATCATAATAGGAGACTTAACTAGGGATACTCACGATCCCTATCAATTCATATAAAATAAAACACAGCCATATAAAACATACCATCATAAGCATTGATATTCTTTATCTCTAACAACTAGACATCCATATACAAGAATATATATCATAATGCATAACAACATGGGATACTTTCTATCCCCAACAATCGAATCTCCATGTCATGAGTCAAGCACTAATTGTTATAATTCAAGGGATACTCACTGTCCCTATTATTCATAAACCATCAACTTTTAGATAATACAAGATATTCCAAATTCCCAAACAAAATATAAATGCCCGAAAATAAACAACGGGAAGTTCTATATCCTCATCTATGCATTCAGCAGTCAAAGCCTACTTACACTTTCTTGAGTTCCATAATGCTACAAGCTCTAGAGTCTCTCATCCATGTTCCATTTTCACTATATATATCACAAGTATCATAATGTGCAACCTCACCTTGTTTCTTAAAGAAACAATTCATTCAACATGTAGATATATTAAAACATACAAGCCGAATTTCATTTTCAATTAGCCACAATAACATCTAATGCTATTTTAACCTTGATAACAGGTCAATACATCTCTAGATCATATTAACTTCTTGCAATCATATTTCATACTCACCTTATATATATGTATATAACATGCTTAATGTGCAATCATTCATAAGAATCAATTAATTCAACTTTTAAGTCACCCATTTCACTACTTAAGCAGCCTATATAGAAAATTCCTTTTTTAGAGTTCATGAGCAATAATATAATTAACCTCCTTAGGTCTAATTTACTCCAAAAACAGGATAATCAATACATTAATCATTTTCCTCCATGACTTAAACCATAATTCATTTCATATCCCAAAAAATAACTATTCATGAAACCCTACTAGAGTATAATTCAAGGTTTCTCATAACCAATTAAATTTCAAAACACTAAAATCAACTAATTAATCCTTTACCCCATGGTTTTAACATCATTTGTCATCATTTTCCCCAAAATCATTATTTCAAAACCCTACTAATGCATAAATAGTAAATTCAGTTAGGTAAAAGCAACTTACCATCAATTCCAAGCATGGCTTTCATTTATGACCAAGATTCCGAGCTCCACACCCCATGTAGCTCCCTCCATTTATAAGAAATCAAAATTTCTTCCTCCATCATCGTTAGAATGGATAAAAGTTTAATCTAAACAAAAGATTCAAGTGCTTCTTCACTCAAGCAAGGAGATTTCCAAGCTAAAATAGTAAGAAATCATGCATAACGGGGTTAGGGCAAGGCTAGGGTGTGAGGGAGAAGGAAAACGAAATGGCATAAGAAAAATGGGCCAAAACGGAGTTTAAAAAGTCCGTTGACCAATTTCCTCCGCTAGCTAGTGCCACGATGTCAAATTTGCTAACGCTGCCTTGCCCCCTTTCTTCAATCCAATGTCACAGCGTCCTGCCTGCTGCCCTCTTTTATGTGTGATTTTTCTCCACTTTTGTGCCCTATTTTCTTTTGCACTTTGTTTTTTTATTTCTTATACGTTTTTTGCCATGTTTTTTACACATATTAATGACATAATTTGCATAATAAATTTACATCAATAACTAAAAATCAAGTCATTTTATCTTTCGCACATACGTTTAATGTGCATAATCACATTTTAACTTATCTATTGGTATCATTTCATTTCAAATTAATATTCTTTAACTCATTCTCAAATCATTGAATCTACAATAAAACATAGAATTACATGGTAGACATGTACATAATGTGAACATAATGAGCTACTTTACCACATGTTCTTTATTTAACGCCTCAAGCGGTACAAACAAACCCCCTTACAAAAGTTTTGACCTCAAGACTTTAAATATTAGGTTCATGTCAATTCCTCAAGTTTGTAAATCCATTTATTTGAATTTTTTCACAGCTTGTGGATCCGTATCCATATGATACACTGCGCAAGTTGTCTCATATTGATCACATATTCTGATCAATTTAATTCCTCATCCAAAGTGCTCAAAATGTTAATATAAGCAAAGCAACATAAGTTGGCATAGATTTTCTCATGACATTTGCGCATACATGGGAATCATATAGCTCCTTCATAACACTCAATCATGCACTAATAGACGTGCATGCGACTTATCAACTTTGGGTACAAACTTACCCATATAAGTATTGTTGGTCCCTAGCTAATGGTGGCTCAAGAGGGGGGGAGGGGTGAATTGAGCCTTTAAAAATTTTGGCCAAGTTCAAAAAGTAGTGCTGAAATAAAAATGGGAAAGATCTCACAACACACTAAGACAATAATTTTTATAGTGGTTCATACTTTAACTTAGTACCTACTCCACTTCTCTAAGTTATACTCTCTTGCTAAGCTTAGTTTCCACTAACACTTGTTGGTTTTCAAGCTCACCAACAAACTTATATAAGTTGGTTTTTAAAGCTCACCAATAACTTATAAGTAAAAATAATAAATAATAGTGTACCAAATGAATGCCTCTTGATAGATAGAGTGTACGTAATTTAGCAATAGAAACACAATAAATATAGTAGTAATGAACAATAAAGGTTAGACTTTAGGAGTTGTTGAATGATTTTCTTTGAATGCTTATCTGAATATAGCGCAATAAAGTTTTTCTCGTGAAAAAAAAGTGGGAAGCCTCAGTAAATGCTTGAGTAAGTATTCAAAACTTTTGAGCTTCATCTACCTGTTAGTTACTGCTATGCATTTAATGCAGAACTTCTGAGGAATGGTTTTGGTTTCTAATGGTTTCAATAGTTACATTTTTGCTTCTGAGTCTAGGCTTTTTGAAAATGCCTCTATAGGTTTTTTGAGTTGCCTCTGAACAACTTCTGAGGTTATTCTTAAGTATGCATTTCGCCTCGGATGGGCTTGTTGAATTTTAGCTTTTTGAAGATGCCTTTGAACATCTTCTGAGATAATTCTGAAAAACTTCTGAGGTTAATTTATGAAGCTTGAATTCTACCTCTGATTAGCTTCTTAAATCCTGTATTCGCTTTTGATTAGAGTGTGACTTTGAAGTTCCTTCTGACTTGGTTCTAAGTGCAGAAGTTTCTTTTGAATTATTTCTAAAGTTCTTTCTATTGAACTTCTAATTGCAGAAATGTCTTTTGCATTGCTTTTGCATTTGTTTTGAGTAACTTCTAAACATATTTAGATATTGATGAACTTTTGAGTGTAAAAACACCATTCTGTGTTGCTTCTACATTAGTTCTGGTTTACTTCTAAGTGTATTCAGAAGTTCCTACTGGTCAATTTTTGAGTGTAGAAACATCATTCTTCTTAGGACGTTTTACTTCTGAGGTGATTCTGGATAGCTTCTAAACTACCTCTGAAATATAAGAGTGTCTTGAAGTTAATTTTGATATTGCACTTTGTCTCTAAAAGAAGTTCTGACTTGACTCTAAAGTGGTTCTAAAGTAGTTTTGAGTACTTTCGAATTTTATGCCTTGTCTCTTAAGGACTTTTGATTCATTCCTGAAAAACTTCTGAGTATCTCTAAATTACTTCATATCTTCATGCCTTGTCTTCTAAAATACTTCTGAGTATTTTTGAATTACTTTTGAACACTTCTAAACTTCACGCCTTGTTTTTCTAAATACTTTTAAGATGTTCTGAATTGCTTCTTACCATTATGTGTTGTTTCTAAAATGCTTTTGAACATTTCTAAATTGTTTCTTAGCTTCACATGTTGTCTTCTAAAATACTTTTGAAGATTGGAATTGATACTGAAGTTACTTCTAAGTTGCTTCTATGCTTTTGAAGAGATTCTAAGTAACTTCTGATGAGGGTTATATATTTTATGAAGTATTTCTAAAACTTTGAATTTCTTCTGCTTCCTTTCTATTTGAGATTCCTTAATTATCTTATTTTGAAGGCATAATGTTATAAGCTTTAAACTTGATAAAATTATAATTAATGCTCGTTAATCTATTTTAACATATAAACACTGCAACACTTGGAAAGTAAATAGTTAATACCTTTTAACTCTTGACTCGTATGTTTGCTCATTATAAAAACTTAACTTTACATTCATCATTAAAATCAAGCTAAGTAGGAGGATTAAACTCAATATTCTCCCCCGTTTTGATGATGACAAAACATTCAGTAATAAGCCTTTCAGAAAATATACAATAAAGAAATTTAAAGCGACTATATGCATGTTTAATATACAGTGCTTCTACTAACTTAGTGTGGCTCCCCCTGAATAGGTATGCTAAGTTACTCTAATATTTCTCCTTGAATGGGTATACTAAATTCTTCTAATATTTCACTAACTTCTTCTATTATTTCTTCCCTTTTTTGTTAATAATAAAAAAGGTATGTCATATTGCATGGGAGGAGGGGATTCTATGAATGGGGCTTGTCTTTTCTTTTCAAGTTTTCTCTCCCCCTTAAGATTCATAATATAAGACATTGTTTCTCATCTTTAAATCAAAAGCTTCTAGCTTGTAGATTTCTTCTTTAACAAATTTCTATTTTCTTAAATGAAAAGAGTTCATTATGTTGCTTTAACAAAATCAAAAGTGCTCTTTACATAGCACTCTCTCAATTGATAAACATGTGAATTGAAATATTTCTTCAAACTTTCTCAATTTCCTTGAATTCACATGCTTATGAATCAACGATTTTCAAGATAATCTTCAGGAATACTAATTTCATTCAATTCAAGCTTTAGATCATCAATAACATTTAAAAACAATGCTTACTTTGACATTTTTCCATAAAGATACTTCTATAATCCATATAAAATTAAATTTGTAGGAAGCATAATTGTCACTACTAGTAAGGCATTTCCTTATGAAACTTGAATAGAGTAAGGTAATCTAAACTTGATAATTGTTAATATAATGGATATCACATTACATGCTCACATCGACCACACTCTTTGAATTATGTTCCTCAATGTTATTCATTTTACCGATCAATCCTCATGACAATACTGCTTGCATTTGTATCCCATGTGAACTTTAAATATTCTATAAATGGTTTGATATTTGGTCATTCAAGTAGCTCTCTAAGAAATAGATATTCGTAGAATTTTCCTAAGTTTCTAATTTCTAATCTTCATATCCATTTAATGTTTTTCCATCCAATCATATATTAACATAATCAATTTTGGCATAATATCAAACAAATCATTTAAGCATCACAAATATATCATTTTATATGCAATAAATTCCCAACTTTCCAAACATTTATCATTTGAATTTTCTCATTACATGATTTCAACTTAAGCAGGCTCAAACATTTTTGTATACAACATAATCATGAATAATAAGAATAGTTCATAGAATGGAATAGTTCATGATATGTGCATAGCATTCAATTATTCATCAAGATTTAAGTTATTATTTAATTATTTTAGTCTTAATAGTTCAATCCTTTATGTTGATTACAGAAAGAATGACTAGGAATGGAATTCCTACTTGAGACCTTAAACTGGGAAGTTTCTCAAATAGGCTTTGACATATGGCTTAGGACTGTAATCATATTTAGAATTAATTAATTTCATATATCAACTTTAGATTTTCAGAATGATTTAGCTCAAACAATAAGTTCACATGCATTTACATCCAAAGTAGTCATTTTTAGAGGCATTTAGAGTATACAGAAATGTAAAGCATGATTTTCTTCTAAATGCATCAAGTTGGGTAAATTATCTCTTTTGATACTCATTTGTTAATTTTTTGCCATTTACCTCATAATTGATCCAAATTTGATTCTTCATTTTATTTTTTGTTGGTATCATTCCTTCTTTAGCTTGAAGTTGCAAGATTGAGAAGGTGATCTTGATTTTCATCACTTTCCTTCTTTTATGGGCTTCCTTCAAGCTTTTCCTGCATACACTTAAGAAGCTCTTACACTTTTGCATTATTAGCAGAATAAAATAGATGTGATTTTCATATATCAATTTAATCAGTGTAATTCCTTTCTAGTATAAGGTAGGATGCTTTGGAAATTCTAGACCGTTCAGAAAAATAATATGCATTTCATCATTTTGAACAAATCATTCATAACTTAGAATGTTTTCTTCTCATGTAAAACTTTTCTTTGTCTAAGTTTTTGTAAATGTAACATTTAAATTTTATTGATTTTCATCTATAAAGGAGATCTTAGTTATAGATCAAGAAAAGTATTCTGCTATAATTATAACCAACATAGGAATGTTTTGAACTAGCATATTCATGAATATTATTATGAAGATGAGAGTTGATTTCTTTGAGAGCTCTAGATATCGATATGTTGTTGGTCCCAAAGGTTAGGCTAAAACCCAAGAGGGGAGGCATGAATTGGGTATTTTAAAAATTATTTTTCAACCCTTTTAGTATTAATCACCCCTCTAGCAATCAATCACTCAATCAACAAATAAGCAAGTAAGTGAATGAACACAATGATTTTTATAATGGTTTGAGTAAAAACTCTACTCCACTCTTCCAAGAATACTATTCTCTTAGTGTCTTAGGTTCCACTATTCACAATAATGGAAATACAATAGTGCTCTTAGCACTCTTCTAGACTCCAGCTCTGGGGGCATAAACAGTGCTCAAAGCACTCTTCTAGATTTTAGCTCCAGGGGGCACATTCACAGTACTCCTAGCACTTTTCTAGATTTCAGCTTTAGGGGGCATGAACAAATAATTCGTATTTGCACTCAGGCAATCATAACTCTTCTTGAGTTTAATGATAACCACTAGCTCAAGGAACTTTACAAGAGATGAATATCAGAAGTTTAAGCATAAAATTTTCTCAATAAGCATAGGGGAAGGTTTCTGAAAGTTGAATGCAAAAGTAAATGATCTTCCCAAAGGTGGTTGAGAGCCTTCAAAGAGAGTTGAGGAATGTTTGAATGCAAGGATTTTGACTCTTGAAGAATTGCAGAAGGTTTAGCTCAGATAAATAAATGCTCTTAGGAAAATTCGACTAATTTTCTCAATGCTTCGTTGCTTCTTCCTACTTCCAATGATGCTCCATTTATAGCTGCTTTGAATTCTAATCGTTTGAGGTAGGTTAGCTCCATTAATGACATAAGTCATTCTGTTTGGCATATTTTGAATTTCTTAACTTCTGCTTAATCCTCATATGTTGGAATGCTTATAACATAGTCCTTGGAGAAGATGATTTTTGGTTTCCTAATAAGCTCTAGTCGAGGTCTAGTAGCAACGACTGACTTTTTCATCAATATGGAAAAAGCGCTATTAATACTCAGTGAAGATCAATGATTTGTCCTGATTGTTGCTCATCTTTTACTTATGATAGATGAAGTATTTGTCCAGTTGTTCATAAGATAAAGTTCCTTTGTCTTTGTCTTTCATAAGTAGTAAACAAACCATTCTTTCCATTATAGCCAGATAAATCATTCATTCTTTGCCTTGTGGTTTGTTTGTTGAATTGTAGAAGCACAAATGCCTTATTTCTTTAATGCTTCGTCTATTGGGTTGTCTATTATAAGTAATAGATGGAGTATTAGAGCACCGATAGGTTTTCTTAATGCCTTTGTCTAATGGAATATTTTTCAGCTTTGTTTGTTGACAGAAGATGATCACTAACGAATTCTTTGCTCTGCCAGACAGTCCTTGCTTCTTTTGCTTTCTTTATTGACAATAGAGAATCATTGGCTAGCTTGTGATAGACTAAGTCTTTACTTTGTCATACGATCCTTGATTCATTCGCGTTGTCTGTCGTCAATAGACCATCATTGGCTCACTTATGATAGACAAAGTATTTGCTCTACCATATGATCCTTGCTTTTTTGCTTTGTTTGTTAATGGCAAATGAAGTTTTTGTGCTATTGAGGACAAACTCCTTCTACCTTTGTCTATTCTCATCAGACAACCATTGGCTTAACTGTGACTTGCTTCTGATATACGAAGTTTGTTGTATGCATATTATCTTGCATCTGTCGGATATAATCTTCCTCTTTGATAGATGAATCAAAATAGCCGAGTCCTTTTCATTCATGCTTCATCTGTTATGACACTTCATTTTTTACTTCTTTACTTGCTCAAGCCTTGCCACCATGGAATTTTTTTCTGTGCTCATTTTTCTTTAAGACCTGCAACTTGATTCTACATGCTAAAATCTTGATAGCAACCATTTGTATATAATCTTTAATCAAGTTTTATTTGTCATTGAAACCATATAGTTATGTCAACATTCTCCCCCTTTTTGATGATTACAAAACTTGATTATTATCTCATAAAAGATAATCTCCCCCTGAATGTGTACAAATAAAAAATTTTACAATGTTTAAACATTCAACAAGTTGCTATTGTCCGATGTTTTCTTATCTTGTTTTATATATATTCTCCCTCTGATTATTTAAAGTATACATTCTTATATTTTTCTTTTTTTTAGTAATTTGCATAGTCTTTCTCCCCCTTTTGTCAAAAGCAAAAAGAAAACATCCACTCCCATTAAGTATAGGCTAAACATGAAAAGAGAAACAAATAAGAATAGTATTTCATTTATTTTAGTACAAGCAACAATACAAAGTAGGTTGGCTAGATGCAAACATTCTAAGTTTAGGGAGATGGAGAGAGAGAGAGATTGTTGTGGACCCAAAGAGGGTGTCCACAAGGTAGGGGGATGTGCATCCAAAACTTTCAGCAGTTTTTCAAGTGTGGGAAACCAAAGTTTTGGATAGTGAATGGGAAGATGAGGGAATGGAGATAGATGTAATATACTTGTTTATTCCATTGCCCTCCTCTTCAAATGCCCAAGATGATGGTAATATATGAACCAGGGCTATCTTGAAGTGATGGGATTGATGAATGGTCTCTACAAAGCCAGATTTTGAAGATATACTTCTGAGAGAATGGATGGAAGAATGGTGAACATAGAAGCATTATCATCCCTCTAGAAAAAAAACTGAATAAGCAACCGTTAATGCTTCAGTCCCCACTATGCACTTGTCTTCTCTCTAAGATTGCTTGCAAAATTTTCTTCTCTAAAGAGTTTCATTTTGGTGGTGCAGAGAAGGATTGTGATTCAGGGGTTAAATAGATTGATTATGGGGGCTATAAGAGGTATTTGATATGATCTTTTTGAAAATAGAGAGTAGTTTATGCTAAAAATAGAATTGGATGTGATAACCATAGTTATAAGTTAATTCTAGTAAGAAAACAAGGTGTACTTGACCTTGGGAATCAATCTTAGACGAAGTGCAAATAGAGCACTTGATATAAATAACTTACTTCATCTGAGACAGTGTAGTCTTAAGAGAGCATATTCAACATCGCAATTTTAAGCACAGAAGCATTAGAGCTTTTATTCTCGAATCATCACATTTGTCATGCCTAATTCTCCTCTAATGTTGCAGAAGGTATCTAATGATAGTGGCTTAATAAAAATATTAGCAAGTTGAGTATTTTTGGGCACATATTCCAAACATATATCATATTTTTCAACATGATCTCTAATAAAGTAGTGCTTGATTTCTATATGCTTAGTTCTAGGAAGTAAAACAGGATTTTTTGTCAAGCATATAGCATTAGTGTTATCACATTTAATGGGTATATCTCTATAGCTTAGTTCATAATCAAGAAGTTATTGTTTCATCCACAATAATTGAGCGCAACAACTTTCAACTGTTATATATTTAACCTCTACTGTAGAGAGAGAAACACTAGTCTATTTTCTAGACAACCATGATACTAAATTACTTCCTAAAAATTGACAAGTTCCGCTAGTACTTCTTTTAACTTTATATCCTTTAAAATCAGCATTAGAATATCCAATGAGTTCAGAATTAGTTCATTTGGGATAATAAAGTCTTAGATTTTGTATGTCAACTAGATACATAAAGATTCATTTTACTAAAGTTAGATGAGATTCTCTCGGACTAGATTGAAATCTACCCCATAAGCATACACTAAAGAGAATATCTAGTCTGGATGCAGTAAGGTGAAAAAGATATCCAATCATACTTCTATATTATTTTTGATCCACGAATTTACCTTTTTTATCCTTGTCTAGCCTTGTTGATGTGCTCATTGGAGTGTTTGCTGCCTTAACGTGTTCCATTTTGAACTTCTTTAGTATCTCTCTAGTATATTTGGATTGGTAAATATAATTTTCATCATCTCTTTTCTTGATTTGCAATCCAAGGAAGTAATTTAGTTCTCCCATCATACTCATTTAAAATTCATCTTGCATAATTTTTGAAAAATCTTGACAGAGTTTTTCATTAGTAGCTCCAAATATAATGTCATCCACATAAATTTGAACTATCAAGATATCTTTGTGAATATTTTTTTAAATAGAGTAGTGTCAACCTTTCCTCTTTTGAGTTTATAATTACTTAAGAATTTGCTCAACCTTTCATACCAAGCTTTTGGAGCTTTTCTTAAACCATAAAGTGCCTTGATGAGCTTATAAACATAATCGATTTGATCATCATTATAAAAATGAGGAGGTTGATCTACATACACTTCTTCACTTAAATATCCATTCAAAAATGTGCTCTTTACATCTATCTAAAATAACTTAAAGTTCTTATAAGATGCAAAAGTGAGTAACATTCTAATGGCTTCTAATCTAGCTATAGGGGCATATGATTCTTCAAAATCAATTCCTTCTTCTTGAGAGTACCCCTTAGTAACTAATTATGTCTTATTTCTTACAACTAATCCACTCTCATCTAGTTTGTTTCTGAATACCTACTTAGTTCTAATTATACCAACATTCTTTGGTTCTGGAACTAATTCCCATACTATGTTCCTTTCAAACTAGTTAAGCTCTTCTTAGATTGCTATAATCCATTTTTCATCTTTCGAAGCTTGATTAATGTTAGTTGGTTTTATTATAGATATGAAAGCATAATGGCCATAAATATTTTGTATAGACCTTCTTGTTTTGACACTGTCATATAAATTTCCTATGATTTGCTTTCTAGGATGAGTAGTAATAAATCTCAAATCAGTCAAAGGTTGATGGGGAACATTACCTACTCTTACCTCCTCTTCATTTTCTGAACTCTGTATGTCTTCGTAATTTGTGTACTTGATCCTTTAATTTGTGCTTCTTTATATTTGTTGTAGCTTCATCTGCATCATTATCACACTCCTTTCTTGGGGTTATATTTGCTTCATCAAATTTAACATGTATGGACTCTTCTACAACTTGTGTTTTCTTGTGTAAACTCTAAATGCTCTACTGTTGGAAGAGTTACCAAGAAAGATAGCTTCGTCACTCTTTGGATTAAACTTTCCAAGGTTATCTTTTCCATTGTTCATCATATAACATAAGCATCCAAAGGGATGGAAGTATGAGATGTTTAGTTTTCTTCTTTTCCAAAGCTCATATAGGGTTTTCTTTAAGATCACTCTTATAGTAACCCTATTCAATACATGGCAAGCAGTGCTAACTGCTTCTCCCCAAAATCTTTTGAACAATTTACTTTTATTCAGTATGGTTCTTGCCATGTTTTGAATTGTCCGATTCTTTCTTTCCACAACTCCATTTTGTTGAAGAGTTCTGGGGGATGTCAAACTATGGGAATTCCTTTTTCATCACAAAAATCAATGAATCTTCTATTTTCAAATTCACTACCATGATCATTGCGAATGGATATAATAGACATTTGTTTCTCATTTTGAACTAGCTTTGAAAATGTATAAAATATTAAAAATGTTTTATCTTTGCTAGTTAAGAGAATCACCTATGTAAATCTAGAATAGTCATCTACTATCACATATACATATCCTTTTCCTCCAAGGGTGACCATGTTTAATGGTCCAAATAGATCCATATGCAATAGTTCCAGGGGTCTGGATAAAGATACTTTATTTTAGGATGGAAAGATACTTTGGTCTGATTTGATAATTGACAAGATTTGCATATTTAATTTTTTTTCATAGTTTAATTTTGATAGACCAATTACAAGATCCTTTCTATACAAAGATTTGATGTGTCCCATCATCTTGTGCAATACCCATGGATCATCCTTGACTGTAATTAGGTATTTTCCAACAATATCATCTAGTTGTACTAGATAAATGTTTCCATATTTTTTTTCACTAAATAGTATATCATTGTATATACCAAATATATTACATGCAGATGGTTCAAAAACAACTTTGTGACCCTTCTCACATAATTAACTGATTCTTAATAGATTGTGCTTGAACTTTATCATTGTTGCCAAATGCTACTGTTCCTCCATCCGTTGGCTTCAATTCTTTGAACATCTTTTTGTTCCCAGTGATATATCTTGAACAACTGCTATCCATGAACCATGCATTTCTAAACATAGCTTTGGGACTTACCTACATTCAAAGCAAATTTTATTCTTACCATTTTGGTACCCAATTATTGAGTCCAATGAAGGGTGTGCTCATTCCTTACATTTTTATCTTATCTTAGTAACTTTTGCTTGCATCTTTTTGGCATAACAATTATACACTTTATGTGCAAATGTATTGCAAAAATAGCAAGTATTTGGAACTTTGACAGGTGCATTATATTCCACTGGTTTCTCTATTCGGGGATAACCCATGAACCTTCTAATGTTTGGATAGTTTTTCCTTTCTTCCATGAGGTTCACTCCCTTTGACCATCCAACAAATTTCTATAAATTTTCATCATCTAACTATTCACATCGAAGTCCCTTATCGCTAGTTTGACCGGTCATTCTCATGAATTTTGTCATAGATTCTCCTGGATTGGAGAATTTACTCAACTTATTTTTTAATAATTCTATCTCTTTCTTCAGATCTCTAACCTCCTTTTATAGAGATAGATTTCTTTCTGCCAGAATAGAAATTTACTTTGACAGTTACATCAAAGTGTTTCTTCTTTTGAGTAAGCTTTTGGCTAAGTAATTCAAACTCACTGAAGAGAGAGTTGCATAATTGTTTTAACTCATCAAGTTTTTTTCATTTATCACAAGTGCTATTTGAACTTGAAGAGTCAGAACTATAAGAGTTGTATGAGTTTACCTCTATCTCCAGCTTTGTTGTGCATTGCTCCTTGATGGTGATTTCATCTGTTGACTCATTTTCCATCTTGGCCATGTAGCATATACTTGTGAGGTATCTAACTTCATTGTCACCCTTCTCACTCAAGCTACTCCTTGATGATTCTTTGTCATTTACATACATTCCTCCGACATGATTTTTTGAGAACCTCTTATTATTTCTTTTCTATCATCCTTCTCATTCATATTTACTATTTTTTCATTAGAAAATTCAGGAGATATGTATCTGATCCATCCACATCTATAGCATGTAGAGAGATCCCTCTTTCTTTCAATCATTTTCTTTTGTTGTCTAAGCTGTCTCCTTGAAGAGCTGTCTCTATTACTTCTTGCAAACTTTCTGAAATTTCTGACCAACATGGCCATATCATCTTCAGATTATGATGTTAGATCACTACTGCTTTCTTTGGTCACTTTCAGAGCAATACTTTTCTTTAGCTTTGCCAGCTCCTCCCTTTTGTTCTTAATCAGCTCGTGTGACATCAATGAGCTGATAAGATCATCCATAAGAATAATATTTAGATCCTTTGCTTTCTCTATTATTATCATCTTCTGGTTCCACAATTTTGGTAGCGCCCTTAGTATTTTCATCACCTGTTTAGAGTTTGTTACTTCTTTTTCCAAACCTTTCAAAGCACTAGTAACTTTAAAAAAGCAAGCATACAGTTCAGATATACTTTCTCCTTCTTTCATCCTAAAGTTTTCTAGTTTTACTATCAACATATTTCTTCTAGTTCCTTTTAACTTGTGAGGAACCTTCATAAATAGACACTAACTTATCCTAGATTCCTTTGTTGGGATTATTGTATGCTTTTGATGACAACAGAACTTGTCTTAAGACTTGATTTATGCTAATGATACTTCTATTATAGAAAGCTTGAAATGTAAAAAGACATGCTTGAAATATTGAAATATGCATGCTCTGTTGGATATCATTTATGAAAGCATATACACTTGATATAAGTCTAAAAGGTAAATCATATTGGTCCGTATTATTTTCAACCTTGTTTATCATGCCTTGGATCACATGTTAAAAGTGCTTAAAAAGATATCTTCTTAAATTAAAAATAATGAGTGCTTAAATAAGCTTATAGATACAAAATTATGATTATATATCCATGCTTTACAACTTATATAAATTACATATTGATAATTATATTGTGATTTACAATGGAAAATATGATGAAAAATGTCAAGCTAACAATGTGACAAAAGTGCAAAAATTTCCAAGTACAGGTTCACTACTATAGGAATTTTGCTACACTACTTTTGCTATAGTAAAATGCTACAGTTTTGCTACAGTGACAGACGAAGCACAAAGCTACACATAAAGTGTCTACAGATGAACCTATAGATGAAGTTTGCTACAGTAGCTGCTATATGTAACTACCCGGGCTCCAGTGCACTATTGTCCGCTTTGGCATAGGGCGCCCACTCATGGCCACTCCCCATCCTCACGATTTTTTCCCGCTATCGGGGCCGTCACGCGCCACCGTCCTAAAACAGCGAGCACTTTACACAACCAAGCCCCACAATATAGCCCAGGACTCCCTCCCTCACCCAAGCGATGTGGG